>JAMQMW010000503.1:0-12537 GCA_024115155.1 Thelonectria blattea
AAAAAAAAAAACGTGTGATCCTATCCCATCATGGCTTCCCCCTAGTAATATTACAACGCAGATATATTCAAGACTCGTTCCAAAACAATGATTGCCCTCAAGTGCTTCCGTCCGTGCTCATCTGCAATGTCACCTCCCAGCGAATGCTGCCTCCGTGCCCGTAGCCCTCTCCCAAGCGGTTCTGGATGAGAGCCGAGACGCGGCTGCGAAGCTTGGAGAGGGACATCTCGTCGTAGCCCTTTACGACGTTGAGCTTGAGGTTGGCCATGCAGAGGCCGTAGTGGACTTGCCAGAACTGCGCGTCGTCGATGGAGACGATGCCGGGCTCGGTCTCGATCTCGCGCAGGACGGCGGAGACGCCGTGGTTGCCGCTGGTGCCTCCGTAGGACATGAGCAGCATGAGACCCTGGGCGACGGCGAGGCGCATGCCGAGGCTGAACATGGCGAAGGCGATGACGGCGCAGATCAGGCGGTCGAGCCAAGTGTAGAGGGAGATGGAGAGCATGGGGAGGAGGCCGATGAGGGCGGAGAAGAAGAGGGTGAGGAAGTGGAAGGGGTTGGAGAGGATGCTGGGGAGGGAGGCGAGGTAGTTGACCTTCATGAGCTTGGCGATGCGCGCGTGGTTTCGGAGGCCGTACGCCGAGATGATGGTGCTGATGACGGCCGTGGCCGAGACGAGGTCCAGGGAGCGATCGGGGCCGTCGTGAGTGTGGGCGTGGTGAGCCTCGTGGTTGCCGAGCGATTCCAGGAAGTGCTTGAGGGTATGGGAGACGAGGTCGAAGCCGCCGAAGAGGAGGAAGACGGACATGGCGAAGCCGGCGAGGACCTCTGCCCTCTCGAGGCCAAAGGGATGTCGAATGCTGCTGCGGCGCCAGACCTCAAAGTTGCCTAGCACGTCGACGACGACGCAGACGGCGGCGCTACCGGCATCAAAGAAGACGAGGTGCGACAGGGCCGTGGTGGCGAGGGAGCCTTCGGAGCGGAAGAAGACGTATACTGAGACGAGCAGATGGCAGATGCTCCAGTAGCAGCGGATGCGCTGGTCCTTTGTCATGCTCTTCCAGGCTTCGCGGACAGTCGGTATTGGGAGAGAGGCGGGGAGGACGGGGGGCGGCCTCGGGGGCGGTTCTTGGAAGATCTGGTGCTGGGTTGAGATGCTACTATGCTTGTATCTGTGACCGCGACGCTGGCCAATGTTCTATTTCGCGGGGTTAGTATTGTTTGGTATAGGAGGGTCGCGGAGAGGGGCAGACGAACTGGCTTAACGGGCGACGTCGAGATGACCTGAGTCTGGAAGTTGAACGGGTTCCGCTTGGGAGTTGCCGCGTCGACGACATTGGCGATGGACTCGTCGGAATTCATGGTGAGGACGGGTATTGAAGTCGGGCTCGGAGGACAGAGGAGGCTGGACGAGGTCGAAGTGCGCAGCAGGCGCGCGTCGGGATCGAGAAGGGGCTGGCGATGGACGTGGAGGGAGGAGGAGGAGGAGTCGGGCTCGTCAATGTCAATGTTGATGAGGTCGACTTCAAACGAGGGCAACTTTGGATCGTCGTCGTCGTCGTCGTCGTGATGATGGCGGCCTGGCGTATCACTGTCCCCTTCGGTATCTTGGTCGTAGACGTCGACTACGACGCTGGGCGGGGTGGGGATCTGGATCTGGATCTGGCGACGACTGGGACCCGGATGGCCCGACTCCATGGAGCAGCTGCTGCGTCTGGCTTAGGGGGACGTGGTGATCGGGTGTTTGGGGGGCGAATTTGGTCCAGAAGATCAATTGAGGAGATGACGGCTGACAGTGAGGGAGAAGAAGGACGTTTTGGTTGGCACCGGGTTCTCCTTTCCAGATAGACTCAAAGTCAGGTTCGTGATATGCAAGTTGGTGTTGAAGCCGCGTTGCTGCATGAGTGGACGGCGAATGCCGAGTCGTGATTCGTACTGCTGCTAATACTGTAGCAACCACTTGAAAAACAGTCCCGTCTGGTTGTCAGGCTCGTCATAGACAGCTTACTAAGTAAACTCTGCTCTCGAATCCCCCAACCAGCACTTTGTTATTTTCAAAGATTGTAAACAATAACAAAGGCCATCTCAACCACTTCAACTGTGTTCAATTTCTCCTGCACTTCACCAACCACACCGAAACCTCAGAGCGCTGTTACTGCCTAACCCTTGGACACTTCCGCGCTAGGCTCTTCAATGCTACTGCGCGTGCCATGCGCATCCAAAAACGGCATAGGCCCCAGTACAATTCAGGAGTGCCCCGGTATGATTTCTCCAGTCTACATCGAATCCTCCCAGGAGACCACCACGACCCAAAGGTCCGTGGGCTTCAACACGAGCACGAGCATGGACACGACTGCCCGAGCACAAGAAGATGGCTCTCCCACGTCGCCGACTCCCTCGCCCTCCCATCGCAGGGCGCCCTCGGCGTCCAGTCTCCTGTCCCGCTTCCCCTTCATGAAGAACTCGGACGCCAAGTCGAGGTCGAACCGCGACGACTGCGACGCTTCCCCTGCCGCCTCGAAACCGGCTGCTCGTGCCTCCACCGCCATCATCCAGCAACAGCAGCAGAAGACGCGCCGCCGCAAAGGGTCCCTTAGGAAGGTGGCGCTGCTCGGCCGCGGCGCGCAGCGCGAGAAGAGGGAGAGCAAGCCCCTGACCATCGACACATCGCACGTTGCAGCCTTTGGCCTTGATCCCACCTCGATACAAACCGAAAGTCCGCAACAATTGACGCCTCTCAACTTCAACGAGTCCCCGGAACGAACGCCGCGCCCCTCGCTCGATTCCCAAGCGCTGGCCTTTCAGGCCCTCGACCCCATCTCTCTGGCTACGCAAAGCGCCCCGACGCTCCCAGTGCACGAAACCCGCACCTTGTACACGTCGACGGACGAAGAAGACATGCTGCAACTTCCCAGGGGCTCGGTTGTCTTACGGTCGGGCATGGGCATGTCACCTGGGCCGGACTCGTACTTTGGGAGCCTGGGCGCAGAAACAGTCCAAAGGCGAAGGTCGATACACCGCGCGAAATCACCGCTCTCCTACGCTGGGCTCTCCAACAGCACAATACCAGCCCACGAAGCAGAATGGGATTATACAGACACGGAATGGTGGGGATGGGTGGTGCTCTGCGTGACCTGGTTCGTCTTCGTCATCGGAATGGGCTCCTGCTTCGACGTTTGGAGCTGGGCCTGGGACGTGGGCAAGACACCGTACGCGCCACCTGAGCTCGAAGACGACCCAACCCTACCCGTCGTTGGATATTACCCAGTCTTGATCATCTTGACTGGCATCATGGCATGGGTCTGGGTGTTGACGGCATGGGTTGGCATGAAGTATTTCCGACACGCGAAGATCAGCGGTGACTGAAGGGGTCAGGCTGAGTTTATGAAAGACGAATTTAGAGCAGCGCAGACGAAAGGCGCGAGCTCAGCCGCGACTCGACGCTGGGGGCATTCCAACGATACTCTCCATTGCTGGCGGCTTCGTCCAGTCCACCTGAGATGGCCCCCCTGAATCTCTGGAAACCCCCCGGCTTGGAGTCGCCATTGGATCGAGATCAAGGGCTACAATATGCCAATTTTAGGACACGATTCCTCGCGATGCGGCCAAGCGATCTGTACGACGGACCGCATCCAATGGCCCAAGATTGGCGCAAGTGTCGACCAACAAGCGAAATCCAAGAATACACCCGACGGGCGGCAAGTCGACATTGGCCCATTGCGGCTTGGCCGTTGGAGATTGGGGGAGGCATCTGATGGGCTAAGCGCCGCGCTACCAACCTTGGAAGGCATCCAATCCATGTGTGGGCGGCAAAAGCGGTCGCAGGCGCCCAGAAGACCCAATCAATCAACGATGGCCGCACGCGGCAAAAAGACGCTCGGAGGAAGCGGAGCTCTGGAACATGTCGCAACGCTACAAGGACAGGCTCACGACGAGAGGGAATGGAAGGGTTCTAATGCAGTCGGGTTTGCGATGCGGCTGATTGCGGATCGGACTAGGGGAGGGCTGTGCCTGATCGAGACGGGCCCGATGCGGCGGGATGTGGTCTTCAGCTTGTTGTTGCTGCTGCTGCGACTGCAACTTTGCTTGCTGACAAGCTGTTGCTACTTCGCACTGCTGCTCGCCGCCGTTGCTTTCAGGGTCATCCTCACTTCTTCCAGAGTGGATCTAGCCTGGTGGCTGCGAACTGAAAGTCGGCTACACCCGACCGACTCCCACGTCACAGGTCCCCTGCTTCGTCTTGACTCGAGAACGGTTGGCGTTTTCCTTTGGCGGCGTCGCGATGGTGAGACGAAGAAAGTCATTTGGGCCATGATATTGAAGCCATGGACCCAACGGTTATGAGAGCGAGCGGGAAACAATTGGTACCAGAGTTTAGCGTCGAATTACTTGGGTACTTTGTTTATGTGTACAGTCTCTAGTAAATAATTGATGCTATATCAAGTCATCAGAGTCACGCTCGCCAGAGTCACGCTCATCAGTTACTCCCGTCTTGAAAGCGCCGTTTGGGAATCGTGGTCGTCGTGTCACTTTGTGTCTCGTCCCTGGTCCGAGGGCTCAAAAGAGAAAGGATTCATGCATGGCTGCGTTGGGAGTCATTTATGCGCAATGCAACGCTCCTCTTACGGTAAGCCGCAAGGGGTTTCACCTTGACGAAGCATCAAACGGTCGATCTCTTTAGCCAGCTGGACCGATGTGTCGGATGAGGGAGCTTGGGCGGATAAGGAAGGGAGCGAGGGCATAGCACGCCTCCCGCAACCGTCGTGGACAATTTTCACACAAGTCTCGAACCTTGATGAACCCGTCTTGCCCGTACAAACTTGCGCCCGGATGCGCCGCTCGCGCATTATTTGTTCCGGAGCGGTCTGGTTTCTTTTTCTTGCTCGTGACTTGGCTTGGGAAACGTCACGTAGAACTTTGCGAATTCGCCGCCCCCGCAATCCACGGGCTTGACTTGGCACGGAAATCTAGATGTGGCGCACTGTGCTTGGCCACCGCAAGCGCGGATGGGAAACGCGCCGATCGGGCACAGTGCGAGTGGCGGGATCGGCTTATTGAGATGCGATTTTCCAGAAGCAAAGGATGGAGAAGAAGAAGAAATATTTTTTTTGTACGGTACGATCTATATCGATCATATTGGCATGATTTTCATGATTTGGACTAAGATGGGCAAGCTTGTGATTATCACTCTCCTGATTATTATGCAAGCCGGCGGTGGTGGTGGCACACCCTTCAAAACGTTCGCGTCTCCAATTGTCTCGCCTCTTCCGTGGGCATAGAAAAAGGCTGGGCATGTCCCTTTTTCCTTTCGAATCGAAAAGCGACAAGGCAACACAGACCCCCCTGCAGGATGCCTTTCAGCCCTTGTCGGTATGCGAGGTAGGTGTCATGTTGGGCGTGGCCCACTGTCCTGGACGAGTCAGTGAGCTGACTTGACTTTGTGTTGTGCTTGCATCGAACAAAGACGAAGGAGTTGGTGGTATCTTCACGTTGATATTCAAGCATTTTGCCATCAAACGTTGATCAATTTTCCGTGGGTGGCGTTGGGTGACTAATATCGATGCGCCAAGCTTGCGAGCAGTCAAGATCTGTGCGAGTGTGTGTGTGTGTGTGCGTGTGCGTTGTGAGCTGGTAGACTGTTCTGGATCGCTTCTCCAAAGCCGACATTCCTAGCCGAAGGAGCAACTCGCCGCCTGGTGATACAATCTGATTCCTCGCATCCATGCCCTCAACCTCGAGTTGTGTTTGTTGGGGGAGGGACGGGAACTTTGCCATGTACGAAATATTCGTACCGCATTTCTTTTCCAGCATGTCAAAAGGTGCGAATACATTTACACACGCCACCTTTGCAGCAAGGGGAAAAAGGAAAGCAAAAAGCACCCCAAAGTTATGTCCCCTTTTTTTTTTCTCGATTTTTTTTTTTACTTTTCATCCCATCCCCCCATCTCCAACCTCTTTGGACTGTGTGATTCATCCAGCTTCAAAACGGGGGGAAACCGCCCGCCCAAAGAGGTACAGTTCCAGGTTTGGATGGGTTGGCCCCCCCCTGCCTGCCCTGTGGAGAAAACCTCCCGTCTCCTGTCCCGGCCATTCTGTAATTTTCCGCGTCTCGGTAAAAGGGCGCCCCCTCTTTCCTTTTCATCACAGGCCGCCAGCTGGACCAGTGACGTTTGCCCGTTGAACATTACAAAGCAGCGCGAGAAAGAAAAGCTGGGCTGGGCGAGGGAAAGGGAAAGGGCAGAAGAATGCCCACGCTTTGCCTGTGCCTGAAACATTGTCCTGCCTTCCTTTCTCCTCGTCTGCCCGGCTTGTGTGAGATGTGGAGCGCGTTACGGTAATACCGGCTGGCTACCGTAGGTGAATTTTTGTCTCTCTCGCTGGCCGGGCCATGGGCGGAGGAGACGCCTCTCTGCGTTCCATTCCGTTCTGCACCAGCGTCTCGTGAGTCGCGTGCCAGCTACCTATTCAAGGTCGTCGGGGTGTTCACAGGCAGGGCTATCGTATTGAATTCCCATCTCGTTTGTTTTGCGAGACAGGCTGCAGTTTGCCCATGACAATGGATTCATAAGCTACAATGGATGACTTAAATAGCAACCCTGATGAAAAAATAGAGGGAGGACGCAGGCAGGCAGAGCCAGATATTGCGCGGGGTGGCAAGAGGATGCGAATGAATAAGCCGATAGAAGCTATCCACGCTTTGAACAATTCCATTCTCTTCCTTCCATTCTTTATTATTTCTCGGCTCCTGCCTCACCGACTCCCTTTCACTGACATCCAATATTCTTCATCAACAATAACAACGGGCAAGAACAGCAAATCATAGCCGCGAACAAATCACCCGTTCTCTGGAATCGGCTGACTTGCTGCTCACTGACAAGCCAGGGTACGGATATTCTTCAGCGGCTTGGTGAATGTCTCTCCACATCTTCAGCAATCTCTCGACAGTGCAGAAGCAGCGGGTGCGGAACCCGCTGGACACCCCCCTACCTTGGGTACCTAGACGCGATCACGCACAGTGCCACCTCAGGCAGCCCAGGACAGCGCAGCGCTGGAGCAACCTAACCTACTCCCCTAAAGCCTCCAGCTCCCCCCCGCCTGTGCCCAATCCGGCCGCCCACTCTCTTCAGGCGCCCTCTCTCAGCAGCACTCAGCTAGGGCCCCTACCACCAACCTGGAAGGGGAAAAAAAAACCACAGGCCCGAGTCGAGCCCCAACCAGCCTTCTCCAACTCCTCCTTGATCTTCTCTAATCATTCATCCGCTCCGATCCAATCCATCTCCGTCCATCACACATCACACACCCTCTCAGTTTCTTCTCCTCTCCTCCCACCACCTCCCCGAGCCCTCATCATCAAACAGGCCGCCTCCTCGACCGCCACCGCATTCGTCCTCCAACTTCTTCTTTAACCTCTTCGCCCCGTTTCGTCGAGCCCGTCCCCCATCCCAATCCCCTGCGGACCGACTCATAGGGCATCCCTGGTTCATCTCGCTTTGCCATCAATCTTCGACCTGGCTCGCACGACCACGACCGCCGTCAATTGTCCGACCCGTCACCTCTTGGTCGATCCCCGTCGAGGGGTTGCCAGAGCTTTCTCTTGCTTCGCTCCGCATCGCCATTTTCCCTCGTCGTCGTTTCGTCCCCGACTCCGGCCCCGTCGTGTCCAGAGAGACCTGCAGTCCACGTCCGCACTGCAGCATCGCGCGAGCCCGATCCTCGCCACTCCTCGATTCGAAAATATTCAACAGCGACCCCTAATCGCCTCCCTCACTCTCCCTGGGCCGGCCATCCATCGCCCGTTCTGCAAAGATGAGGGAAGTCAACTTTAGTATTCCAAACGTCAACAAGGCGTCCGTCGGCATCACCACGGCCTTATACGACCGCCGGGCCCTCGACTGCACATCCACTCTCCCGCTCATCAACTCCCTCAACCATCTCGCCTACCTCACCACCTCTTCAGCTCGTATCCGTGATATCCTCACCGTCGATGGAGGCATCGAGAGGCTCGTCTGCATCCTCAAGCAGGGTCGCAGCCAAGACATGATGGGCATGTGGAAGTGGAATCTCGCCTTTCAATGCGTTGTCAATATCGGCGTCCGAGGCACTGAAAATGTCCGCACTCGCGTTGTCGAGGCCGACATGGTCCCCGTCATCGCCACCATACTTGACAATTACATCAAGGCCATCGATAAGTGCCGTGAAAAAGCTGAGGAGGCCAAGCAGAGGCAGATTCACGACAACCACCATCGCCACCGCAGTCACGACCAGCGCTCGGGCTCCAAAAATTCGTCCTCGTCCTCATCGGCCTCCGCTGCCCCCTTTAGCTCCCGTTCCGCCTCTCGCGTCGAGGCCGCCGACCAACGATCCATCCGCCGTCACGGTCCGCCTCCTTCCATTGATGTCTCGGCAACTTACGCCGGCCCCTCCACCGCCACCCCTCCGCACACGGCGGACGTCGGTCTCACTACTCCCCAGTATCCTCTGGCCACTCCAGACCGTTCGGGCTCCTTCACCCCGACCCGTCACCAAGCTCTGAGGTCCGCCGATGTCCGTCACGCCACGGCCTCGACGCCCCGTTCGATCCAGCCCCTTGCTCCAGCCATCCCCGTGACGGAGACGGTTGAGGGCTTTGTGAGACCAGTTCGTGATGTAGACCGGCTTGCCTCAATGGCTCCATTCTCTGCCAACGACTTGATCTCCCAACCGACCTCTCCCACTACTCCTCTCCCCCCTACCCAGATGCAGTCCCCCACCGTCCGCCCAACCTCAGCCATGGAGTCCATGGGCCGGTCTCGTCGACGTCCATCCATCCGCCATCAGAACTCGACCGCCGACAACGACGACATGAACGCCGACAGCATGCCCTCGGACGAGGCCCCTGAAACCGAGATGACCGGCAACGACAACATACAATCGACGGTTGGCATTCAGGACATCACCATGGAGGACAGCGAGGCCATCCTTGCCGGTACGTCTATCGACCTGACTGGCACTCCCACCGTGTCCGAGACCCACCAGGATGCCGGCACCTTCAACATCACCCACCGCACCCCTATGCCCATGCCCATCGACGACATGGACGGTATCCTCGTCAACCACCCTCCACCACCCCGTGTTCCTCAGTTGCCGTTGTCTCCGAACCGTCCTGCCACTCAGCAGCCGTCTTCCTCCAGCGTCCCCCGCTACCTGCTCGACCGCCATTTCATGCCGGACCAGCAGATGCTCGCTGCGATGCCCCGCGAGGAAGACGTGCTCATGTCGTTGCAGTTGCTGGCATACGTCTCCAAGTACTGTGGCCTGCGTTCCTATTTCCAGAAGAGCCATCTAGTGCCGAGGCTTCGCATGCCCAGGGAGCTTACCTCGCTCGACGAGGACATGGAGGATGCGCCCGAGCTCGAGGACGAAGACGACGAGGAGTATCTCCTCCCCAACGACTTCAACCTCTTCCCGCTGGTGGAAAAGTTCACGGTTCGGTACCACAGCACCGACATGCAGTACTGGGCCGGCGTCGTGATGCGGAATCTCTGCCGCAAGGATGATACGCGCGGGGGCATCAGGCAGTGCGCGTACTACCAGTGTGGCAAGTGGGAGCAGTTCACCCGCCAGTTCGCCAAGTGCCGCCGATGCCGCCGGACCAAGTACTGCAGCAAGGAGTGCCAGAAGAGTGCGTGGGCCTTCCACCGTCACTGGTGCATCGCGGCGTCGCAGTAGGATGACGGCCACGATCACCCCGACGAGCCGTGATGGCATCCTGCTCGGCGCATTCGCGGCATATTATGCTTGATTCACAATGTTCTTGAAGGGTCCCGAATGCATTGCACAGCAAAGCGTTGTCATGAGCGCATGGCGTTTCCTCTCGATACCACTGGTTTTTCACATCGGCGCATACGGTTGGGCATGATCTTCTCACGTGGGGGCATTCTCGCATCTCGATTTCTTTGCTTTTCTCTCTACATTTATTATTGGGACCCCTGCATTTTTCTTTTGTTTTCTAATTCGACTTCGAATCAAGTGGGACGGCGGTCCTCTGGATCAGATGTCCAACCGACGACCGCTCCACGGAAGGGACGGGAACCATTGTCGAGCACGTCGAGCAACGATGACGACGATGGGCGCCCTGTCCAGTATATAGACCGCTACGGGACGGTCTCGGGGACCCGACGGCTCTCCGAGATTATGGAATCTGGATATGATTGATGATGGTGATTACGGGAAGGGGAGGAGAAGCTTTTCATTCGCAGGTCTGCAGAGCAAATTGACCACTACAACAACAAGGATGGATGGATGGATGCATAGATGCCCTCGACGGGGGCATGAGCGTCTGGTCAATGAGGATGCTATCCACGGAGTTTCTGATGATGTTGGCTGCGGGAAAAAGAAACGACCCAGCCGCTGCTCGGAATCTTCTACATATTCTTTTGGGTATAGATGAATGGAATAACGAATTCAAATCAGTCGTCTACTATTGAGTGAAGTCTAGGCGAGTTTTTCATGCCAGCCAGTCGGTGGCACCAGTCAGTAGAGACTGATGTGCTCCATGTGATTATTGTTTTGCAGTTGTATTCGTAGGGAGGGCCTCAACTCTGCATCTCAAGTCATGACCGTCTTTCATCCCACACGTCTTCACACAACACGAACCAACATGCCATGCCATTAACAGATTTTAATGTATTCGCGTCAAGGACCCAAAGAACGCCAGCCCTCCTTTTGGTTGTACGACGAAATGGCTTTGTACAAAAAAAAGAAACCTTTGAAAGCCAAGACCTTTCTCCACGACGGTCGTTTTCAAACCTCTCGTCCCCTCCCTTCCTTTCACTAGGACATCTCACCCCCTTATCTACCGAGCACCCATGGCCTTTCTCCGCGCCTTGCCCGGCCGCGCCTTGGTGACCTTTCCACCGGCGCCGCCGCGGCCCCCAGACTTCATTCGCTTGGGGTCGAAGCCGCTGAGGTCGCCCGAGCTGGCGGCGTCGCCCGACTTTGCGTGGCGCTTCTTGCCGCCGAAGCCGTACTTTTCGTTCTTCTTCTGGCGCTTCTGGTTGACGCCGCCGGCGGACTGGCCGCGGCCGGCGCCGGAGCGCTGGTTGTGCTTCTTGAGTTCGGACTCGACGCCGACGTCGAAGAGGTCGGCTTCCTTGGTGCCGAGGTCGTTGCCGCCGGATTCTTGGCGCTCTGTGAGAAGGCATGTTAGTCGTGTGTGCTCCGAGAGGGAAAGTGTGAAAGTGTGAAAGGGGGGAAGGGGGAAAACGTACTTCGCTTGAGCGTCTTAATCTTCTCCAAAGTCTCGCGCTTGGCCTTTTGGCGCTCCTGCAGCTTGGCCACCTGGACCTGCTTGCCGTACTTCTTGAGGTCGCGCATCTTGCGTGCCTCGGCAGCAGCCTTCTTATTGGTGGCCTCCTCGACGAGCTTGGCCTTGATCTTCTCCATGTGGGCGTCCTCCTTGACCATTTCGGCAAAGTAGTCCTTGGGTCGGGAGAAGGGCACGCCCTCGGCGCGGAGGCGGGCGCGGGCCTCGCGCACGGCGTCGAGGCTCTGCGAGTAGAAGGCGAGCTCGCGCTGGAGGTCGTCGGAGACGTCGGGGATGGAGTCGGCCGTGGGGTCGGCCGAGGTGACGAGCTGGTGCGTGGCGAAGGAGACGGATTTGTCCGTGGGGAGGGCGATGCGCTTGAGGGAGGCGAGGAGGGCGGTGGTGTTGTTGATGGTGAGGCGCTGGTGGGGGATGAGGTCTTCCTTGTCGGCGTCTTCGAGGTCTTCGAGGTCAGACATGGGGATGTCCTCGTCGTCTTCTTCTTCATCGTCCTCTTCCTCTTCGTCGTCTTCCTCGTCGGCCCGGTCCTTCTTGTCGGCGGTGTTCTTTTTTGAAGGCTTTCGTACAATCTTTTCTTCAAAGTCGACGTCCGACTCGTCCGAGTCGCTGTCGTTGACGGCGTCTAGATCGATCTGAGATGCGACTTCGTTAGCGATCTCACCTCCAGAGTCAATTGCCCGGCAGAAACAACAAACCTGGTGCTCCTCCTCCTCTTCATCCTCCTCAGCTCCATCGACAACTTCCTCCTCAACCTCATCGACATCACGAGCCTCCTCCTCGTCGCTCGACTTTTCCTCGACGGCCCCGCGACCGCTGGCCTTTCTGCTCTGGCGCGCGGCGTCCTTTTGTTTGCGCTTCAGCTTGAGCTTCTTGAAGTCGGTGCCCTTTTCGGCGGCCAGGGCCATCTTGAGTTTGCTTTTGGTGACCATTGTGAACGACGTGTTGGGTGCAGTGCGAATTTTGTTTAACTGCAGCAACTCTCTCTGTATGAACTTTTGGGCCAGTCGAAATGCAGTCTCCAGGTCCAAGGTCAAAAAAAAATCGAGGATTCTGCCGCGGGACAAGTCTGACCGCCTTGACAATTTTTTAGCGGGGCCGCGATTTCAGAGTGCAAGTCTTCAGGGTAGGCGACTTATTCCAGGTGGTTCATTCAATGGAGGTTAAATAGGACAATAATCAGTGCAAATATGAGGCAAAATGTGTCGTTTAGGATGCTTCAATAGAATAAATTT
>JAMQMW010000505.1:0-20645 GCA_024115155.1 Thelonectria blattea
TAGCCGAGTTGCTTGCTGATAGCTTTACGAAGAGCTTGGCTAGGGAGCCTTTTGAATGCTTTATATAGCAGCTAAGGCTCGCTGACCTCTCGGCGAGATTGGCGCGAGCTAGGAAGGAGGAATTGGAACGGGAGGAAATAATGGCTATAATATAGGTCAGCCAGGCAGTAAGGCTGTCAAGCTAAAGGGGCGTGTTGAATTGGGTTATATATATAGCCTTGTGCACAGAAGGTCATGTGATCAATGGGCCCGCAGCCTGGTCACGTGGTGGGCGGCGAACGGTCGCTAGGCCATAGGAAGGGAGGAAAAAGGGGGCCTTTTGGGGCAGGAGCAGATTTTGGGGCCAGAGACACACAACACAATACAACAGACGAATTGAGGTCATATTGAAAGGCACACTAAGCTATTCGACATCAACACCCTCTCCGCCACCCTCTCCAACACCCCCCTAACCTCCTTCCTCACATCCCTCTGAGCAACCTGATTCCACAACACCTGACACGCCCGCACCCTCATCCCCGGCTCCATAAACGCCTCCCACACCAACTCACGCGTCGCCGACATGCGCAGCCACCGCGCCTCCCCCGCCGGATCGAACCCGTCGCGCGTGTACGAATCCGACCACACGCGCCGCAGCCGCTGCATCTCCCGCCAGTCGGGCATGTCTGCCCCCAGGTGAGCCTCCAGGAACCCGACGCTCCAGTCGAAGCACGTCCACCGCGGGAAACGAAGAGTGCCCAGGCAGCGCGGGAACCAGACGGCCGAGTCCTAGCCTAGCACGCCCGTTACCGCGCCGTCGTCGGCGATGAAGATGTCCTTCATGAAGATCGTTTCCTTGCGCAGCACGAACCCGCCCGCGTTTTGCCCCAGGGGGAGTTTCCCCGCCAAGTGCTCGATGATACGGTCCGCACCCTGCTGCTCGGCCGTGAGCCGCGACTCGGCGTGGTCGCTCCGCCGCGGCTGCAGCGTGAGTATGGACCACGGATCAGAAGCGTCCTGCCCGGGCACGCAGTCCATCCGGTCCCGGGTCCAGCGCGAGAGCTTCTTCATTTCCAGGGCGAGCGTCACGGCTTCGAGGCGGCGCTCGAACAGCGGCACGGGACTCGACGAGCGGAAAGTCGCCGCCCGGAGACACTCGCCTGGGACGTGGGTCATGAAGATGAAGGGACATCGGATGGCGTTGTCCGAGTTGGCCGCGCGGTGTATCACCGTGGGAACCCGCATCTCCAGCGTCTGCTTCATGTACTTGAGCCGCTCGGCCGCGTCGTTGAGGCGCTCTCCTTGGTCGGGCGTCCAGTGGCGGCCCCAGCCTGTGGCGGGCACGCGGACGACCTACTTGGTGTCGGGGCGGTTGGGTTCGCGGACGAGGATCATGTGGCAGAGGTTCTTGGAGCCGGCGTACCGGCCGGTTACGGAGATGGCGGCGTTGCCGGGGGTGTCTCGGCCGGAGTACCAGCTCCGGATGTTTTGGGTGAGCCTGATGAAGTCAGCGTCGAGGATCCCCAGGAGGGGACCAAACTTGGCCCGGTTCGCGGGCGAATAGTAGTTCGCCGGGCAAGTAATTCCTGGATGGGATTGGTTACGGCCTTCCATGTTTTGGCTGCTTTGGAATCTACAGTTTGGCGGGTTGGTTGACAGTGACACTCGTAGACAGACGAACAATACATTACCCTCCCTCTTTCAAACCCCTACATATCTATCTTTGTCTCATTGCGATTCACTTCTGAAATTTCAGTTGTCGCATCCTCTTGTCGTTGAGCTGATATGTTTCAGTGTATCTGAGTTCCGGTCATAGGCGTCTAGGAGAGCAAACTTTCAGGGAAGCCACGCAACAATTGCCGTGAATAAATACCAACTCTGCAATAAGAATCAGTTAATCAGTGACTAGGCTACGTGTCAGTAGCCATCGAGCCGTTGAAGTTGTGAAACACTTCACCTTGCTCCATGTGAGCATCGTCTCACTCCAATGGCAACTGGCAGGTCACTCAGGTGTAATATTTCTAACACACAAGTGTTATGCTGGTACAGCCAACTAAAGTACGAGAAATAATGGTAAATTACTCTACCAACTTTCCTTCCAGATGGAGGGCTTTTCTTAGAGCCTCCTACTAACGGTGTCTTGGTCAGCACCAACCCAAGGACATAAGCAAACGCCGAGATCCAATCTCACGACTCCCTCTCACGGACCAAATTCTGTGTGCGTGAAACAATCGCAGACGCCTCCCAAGAATAACTCACGGCCCGTCCCACGGTATACACCCAATCCAGATGTAGTAAGCAAGTTCCTCTGATCGGAGATAACCACCGACCCTTGGCTGGAGATGGCATCGTGCAGCATCTCCACCCGGAGTTAGGGGTCTTGGAAACAAAGTAAGCTTATTTACGAGCCGACTTGTACGAATATCTAGGTGAGGTATGCGAATATTTCTTGTATAAATAGATGGTTCCGGGATGACGAGAGGATGGTTGGAATCAGTAGATCTTCACTGCTTGTCAGTACTACCCCCTAAGCCTCTACACTCCTCAAGTTCTCAACTCTCCTCCTCCTCATCATGTCCCAAGTCTGGTTCATCACCGGCTCCTCCCGCGGCCTCGGCCTCTCCCTCACGGAAACCGCCCTCCGTCTCGGCGCCACCGTCGTCGCCACAGCCCGCGACCCGTCCTCCCTCCAACCCCTCCTCACCCAATACGGCCCCTCCAAGCTCCTCCTCATCCCCCTCGACGTGACCAACAACACCCAAGTCCTCGCCTCCGTGTCCCTCGCCATCCAAACCTTTGGCCGCATCGACGTCCTCGTCAACAACGCCGGGTCCGCCTCCCTCTCCGCCATCGAAGACACCAGCCTCGAATCCTTCCGCGCCCAAATCGACGTCAACTTCTTCGGCGCCGTGCACGTCACCAAGGCCGTCGTGCCCTACATGCGCGAGCGGGGATCCGGGCGGATCATCCAGATATCCTCCATCGGGGGCCGCATCACCGCCCCGGGATACGCGGCTTACCAGAGCGCGAAGTGGGCGCTGGGCGGCTTCTCGACGTGTCTGGCGCAGGAGGTGGCGCCGTTCGGGATCAAGGTGACGGTTTTGGAGCCCGGCGGCATGGACACGGAGTGGTCGGCGCCTTCGGTCGGGGGCGCGGCCGAGGTGAGCGAGCCGTATCGGCAGACGGTCGGGGCGTTTTGGGATGTGTTTTCGGAGTCGAGGGATAGTTGGTCTTCGCCGGGGGATGTGGCTGGGTTGGTTTGGAAGGTTGCGGAGGAGGAGGACCCGCCGTTGAGGTTGTTGGCTGGGAGGGGGACTGTTGAGCATGCGAGGATGGCGTTGGAGGGGTTGGCCAAGGAGGATGAGAAGTGGCGGTGCCTTACCACGTCGGTGTAGGAGTGTAGGAAGTGTCTCGCTGGGATTTCAGATGACGGTTGTAGATGAATGCAATTATACATATTCTTGAGGAGGTCTTGTCATTGCGAGCAGATCTCGACCTAGAGTACCATCCATCTCAGGCCAGGCCAGTCACTCAGGGGAAACAAGGAACCCTGACGTACAATCGTAAATCTACATATCTCGACAAAAGAATTGACTTCTCACAAAATATTGTTCCTAGCTCTCTCATCAATTGACCTCGACACCACCTCACTCATCACCACCTCCCTCCCCCCCTTAAACCCATCCAACCATCCAACCATCCAACACATCCCACCCAACTCCCAACGTCAAAAGCCACCACAAAACCCAAGCGTTGCATCGACACACCGATCTTCGTCGAATCGAGTATCCTTCCAAACCGTCCTTCTCCAATCACAGCCCAACTGATGTCATTCTGACCATCCGCCGTGAGGGGTCAACGCCCATCACGAGACCCAAACTTTGGTGTGGCGGCAGACGGGTATTAAACAGTGCCACATCCCCCCCAGCTGAAGAATGAGGGAGGAAAGAAGAGGGGTAAAGAAGCGATTAGGAATCAAATCACACTCATCTTGATCAGAAACACACCCATCAAAAGTCAACATCAGAAACACTCGTCATGCCTACCGCAGCCGAGAAAGCAAAGGCAAAGTACGACGCCATCATCAACCACCCCAACCGAAACGACGCCTCGAGTAAGTTTGTTTTCGTTTTCCTGCCGCATGCCTCGCCCTGACGGTAGCGAACTCCAGATTACAACCGTCGTATCCTCACCACAAGGGATCCCGTCGGAGGCGGCATGTGCAACTCGGTCACTCGTCGACCGAGCAATGCCAGCGCAAGCTCCAGCGGAAGCCCTCCCGGTCGCTTCAAGAGCTTTTGGAATGGCATCGTGAATACAAAGGCTTATTAAGGTGAGGAGGGGGGTGCAATGCCGGCTGCCTATGTGCGGCGGCAGGGTGATGGCATATGGTGATGGCGTAAAGGGGTGAAGCAAACACCAGAGACGTGCAAGTGCAGTAAGAAGCTAGTATGGATTATTTGTTTGTTGTCTATCAGACTGAGAGTCTCGAGAGTATCATTAATCTGCATAATATACAGTAATGAACAATGTGACCATGGCCTTACCTGCCCATCGCTCATCAACCATCACTTGTCTATCCTCAACGCTATAGTCTGCGCGCACGTCGCGATGAATATAAATGTCATTGTGCATCTATCGATAGTTCCAATTGTGCGCATTTGGCACTGCCCCAACGCCAGGTTTTCCCAATCCCTAGAGGTAATTTCACAAACCCATCACCAGTTCCCTCTCCGTCCACGTCCGCCATACCCTGCACGGCCTCTGCCGCCGCCTCCTCCTCCTCCTCCTCCACCAGACATGCTCTGGTCGTACCCAAAGTTGCCCTGGTTTCCACCATAGCCTCCGCCAAAGTTGCCGCCTTGAGCTCCCTGTCCGCCTCCTCCACCTCCGCCAGCACTCTGCATGCTCGCGAACATGGCGTTCATCTGGCTGGGGTCCATCTGGCTGGGATCCATGCCCGAGGCCATCATTTGCTGCATCATTGCTTGCATGTCGGCGCCCGCTCCTTCCATGCCAGCCATGCCACTAGAGCTGCTGCCGCCGGTATTCCCAGCGCCCGGCATGCCCATGCCGCCCATCATCATCATGCTGTTGAAGTCCTCCATCATCTTCTTGTTGTTTTGTGCAAAGACGTCAGCCCCGAACTCGCCGCGGACGGATTCCTGCTTCGCCGCATATAGGGCCCATGTGAACTCGTCGAAACCGTAGTTGAAGAAATCACTAATGTCAGTACCGGGTTTCCGCCACGGCTTGTCGCTATCCGGAAGATCTGTCGGGCATTAGCTGCGTCCAGTATTGAAAAGACATGCGACGAACCCTCGTCAATGTTGATTTGCGTAATTGGCTTTCCAGAAGCAGCGTGGATTGGGTTCCCATTGATGTTGATGGTGGATTTCGAAGCAGCCTCTGAGGTCTTGTCCGCGCTCGGGGCGGCGACGTTGAGAGTAGAGGGTTGCCGAGTATCGTCGTCCTTCTTTACTGGCGCTGACTTGACAGTAACATCGGTGGAAGCTGATCTTTGAGGGATGTTTCTAATGTCGCTATATTTCGTTTGACTATGAATAGAACGCGTCAGGTGCTGCCTTGTCATTGTCGCAAAGAAACGTACGGTGGGGGAGCTGGTTTGCTGCCATCTTTGCGCTCGGTAATGATGTCGATATCCTGGGTTGAAGTTAGCTACATGGACTTGGTCTCGCGATATCGAGCAATTACTGAGTCATCGTCGTCTTCGTCCATAGCTGCGCCCTCGTCCTCTTCTTCGCCCTCTTCGAGGTCGTCGGAGTTTGGTTTCTTGGGCTCGACCGTGTCGACCTTGGGCTCGTAAAGATCGTCGTCTTCGTCGATATCCATGATTGCTATTTTTGGGAGTTTTGATTCGAAAAAAGAATTAAACAGTCGGCAAGATGCAAGCTTAAATTCCTAGATTGATGTCGACGTCAAGCTGCCGAAGCTCCATGCTTTCATTGAACGAAGCACCTACAGCTCAAGGGCGCCGATGTTTTTCCGGCCGACCTCACCGAATCTGGCCGCATTCGCCCGGCCTCACCTTTCGCTCACCTTCCGCTCACCTCGCTCTCACCGAGACCCAGCAACTGGCCCGAGCGCAAATGTTCATCAGCTGCCTTAGCTTCTGGCGGCGCCTCGCAAAGTCGGTTCTTTGTTGAAATCAGTCGCATCCGTTTGCTCTTGCTCCGTTCGGCATCTGGTCATGTCCTTGACTCGATCAGTTAGCGGCCCAGCAGGCGGTCTTTCCATCAACACCGGCGCGGCCAACGCCTTGTAAGCAAGCTCCTTCCAAGTCCTTCCCATCGTCAACAAACAAACAAACAATCCTCAACCCTGGTCTGCTCGCCGTCTCCTCTTCCGCGACACCACAACAAGGAGAGCCTTCAATCCATTGCTGACTGTGCCCTTTCATTTCAGCGGCAAAACCACACCTCAGGCTACTTCATCGGGTGGACTGTTCGGCTCAGGCTCAACCCCGTCAACCACTGCGACGACGACCGCCGCGACAGGCGCGACCACGATGGCGACGACTGGCGGACTCTTTGGAGGCACGGCCAAGCCGGCCACGACGGGGCTTTTTGGTCAACCGGCTGCTGGAACCGCTGCAACGGGGACAACCCCCAGCCTCTTTGGCGGTGCCAACACCAACACTCAGCAGAACCAACCGGCAACGGGAACGACGAGCCTCTTTGGTGGTACGGCCACTACGAACACGCAGCAACAGACGGGAGGTCTCTTTGGCAGCAAACCATTTGGGACTGCGACGACTCCCGCTCAGCCAGCGACGACTCCTGCCACCACCAGTCTGTTCGGCCAACCCGCGCAGAACCAACAGACGCAACCCGCCGGCTCACTTTTTGGATCGTCAACAGTCGCAAACACACAGACCAACACGGGCACCGGCATGTTCGGTCAAACGCAGGCAAAGCCAGCGACTGGGATGTTGTACGTTCCTCATCTCATTCTGTGACGCGCCAGCTAACTCGGCCTCAGTGGACAAACCCAGACCCAGCAGAACACTACCCTTGGCCAGTCAACGAGTGCCGTCCAGATCAACTACGACAGCATCCGCCCCCGAACACGCTTCGACGATCTCGCCAAGCCCGTTCAGGATGAAATCGCGACGCTCGACAAGGGCATTATGCGTGTCATGAAGATGAAGGACGAGATTGGCGAGTTCATGCCTCAACACGACAAGGACATTGAGCAGCTTGGCCGCGACGTCAAGTTTGTCGAGTCCAAGTTCCGCACCGTCCAAGTTGCCCTCAACAACGACATCCAGACGGTCAAGGCCCTACAGGACCTCACAAAGAAGAACGCCGCCGACGCCAGGCTCGCTTTTGCCGGCGCTGACAACCTCAAGCTTCCTACGCATTACCACCAGACGGGACTATTCGCCAGCACTCCGCCTGCCGCCGAGTCGCCCAGCGGCAACGCGGCTTCGACTCACGCCGATGCCCAGGACCTTATTACCTACTTCAACCGCATCTGCGACGACATTGAAAAGTACAAGAAGCGTTTGGACGAGTACCGCGGCGCTATCGAGCGTGATATGCCCGGCGTCGAAAACGGCCTCTACGAGCAGATTCGATCGCTGCGGGACCGTAGCGCCGGCAACGCCGTGGTCCAGGACCAGCTGAGCGATGTGCTCGCGGCCCTACGCGAGACGGGCAACGCCATTGTTGGACAGGCTGGGCAAATCGCCGACACGCGCGAACGGTTGTCGCGGCTGCAGGCGGGCATCCTCGACAGCGGCGTCTACGGCATGACCATGGTGGCATAAGTCGAGACATTGGTGTAGAGACTAATGAGCGGGATGAGCATTCTGGGTTATTTTTGTTAGACGGCGGACGTTGGCAACTGAGAAAAGTAGGGGAGGTATCAGCAGAGCATAAAACCCTTACGACATGTACGAATACAACCAAACAGCACAGGTGTCGATGCCGAGCACTTGTGAAATCGGGGTGAGACGGAGAGGACATCAAGGGAATCAGGTTGCGAAATCTGGAACGTGGATATATACCCTCAAAGTATCGTTGGGAAAAATTGGAAATTGAGAGCGACTAGTTGCGGTTGATGTTTTGTTCATTATGTAATTCCGATTCGCGTCCATGTGTCAGGGCGTGGGTATCAAGCCGAGTTCGACGGCGCCCTGAGAGATAATATGCTAAATATACAAATGATTGTGCCAGGAACCAGTTCGCCTCGTGTCGACATGTCCATACATTTTTTGTGCCTGTTTCGCGCTCTCTCGACTTGGTCATGCAAGAGCAAGGTCCCCTCCTCTTAGAATGTTCCCTCGCCCTCGCCATCATCACCATAATCGTCGCCGAATTCTTCACCGCCGTCAAAGTAGTTTTCTGCATCGTAGTCGCCCGCGTCCTCGTCGTCGTAGACCTCATCCTGGTCCTCTTCGTCCAAGCCCAGGCCCTCCTCGTCCTCCAGGTCGCCCTCGCCCTCCTCATACCTAATCGCGTTCAACCGGTCGAGCAGGTTCTGTCCATTGACCACGTCCTCCCCGTTCGCCAAGCCAAAGGCCTCCTCGGCGCTGGGCAGCGCGCTAATGCTCGTGAGCTCGAGCCGGCGACGCTTATACGTGCCCTCTGCGCCGCCAGCGCCATTCGCGTTGGCAGAAGCAGTAGAAGACGCATCGATGGTGTCGAGCAGCTCGTCGGGGAACAGCTCCCGGCACACGGGCCGGTGCGACCAGTCGGGCAGTGGCCGCTCCTCGCGGACGAACTTGTGCGAGTACGTGGGCACGGCGGTGAAGGGGTCGAGCGAAGCCTTGGTCTTGACGCCGAAGCGCGCGTTCATTTGTTCCTGGCCGTAGAGCTTGCGCGGGGCCGTCGGGTCGTGCAGTGACGTGCGCTTCGAGGTGTACAGCGGGGAGCCGTGGATCTGGTGTCGGAGGAGGAGGAGGTGTCGAATGCCGGCCGTTTCCTGCGCGGCTAGGGTTTTGGGAGTTGGGACGACGTAGGGCTTTGATATTTTAGTTTCTGGCTCGTCGAGTTAGACAGAAGGGAGACGCCGTATACTCACGGGAAACAGCTCGGATGGACGCGCATCGGGCTCGTCGCCAGTGTCCCACGGGACGTTTGGCCGTCCGCCACGGCCGCCGCCTCTTCCGCCGCGGCCACCTCCGCGACCTCCGCGAGACATTTTGAAGCGAAGACTCTAGAAGGGCAAACGGGAGACGAAGAAGAAAAATGGTGCTTCGAAAACGAACTTGGTGGTGGTTTGCGGCAGGTGCAGGTTTCTAACAAAAAAGTTGCGCTGACTCTTCTTTTTGCGATTGGAAGGCGGCGTTTAAGGTTGCGGGGCGGAATTGCCTCCGCTCCCATGACGACCTAAGGGTTCTGGAAACCTTCGACAGTTCAACCTCAGGTCTGTCTGCACGAATACATCACCGCATCACCAACAGTATCAACTCGTTTTCCGTCCGTTACATATATATTCTGCATTCAGCATGGATTCAAAGCCAGTCTTAATTGATGGCGGCGACATCGCCAAACTCAGGAAGCACCTCCTCAAAGTGGCCTCTTTCAACGAACTCGAGCTCGACAACGACTTAGTAGACCGGGTCACCGACTACATCAATGGTCAGCAGCTTCACAGCCACCTTTTTACAAAATCTCCCGCTTGACTAACCACGCCATTTCTTGCGCCCCAGAACAGATGCCAATGTCAAGGACGTCGTCACCCAAAGCCTTCTGCGCCTAGTGGCCCAGCTGCTTATCCAGAAACCTGAAGACGCGCTCCATCTGCTACCACTCGCCAGGAAGCTTCTCCGGCCTCTATCCTGGAAGAACTGCCTCAAAATCGTCATCATGGAGAACGTGGCGGAGCTGCTCAAGTCCCCCCTGCCCATCGCGAGCCTGGTCGGCCTGGATATCCTCAGTAGCGAGGACGTCACCCGTGATAAGATCATTCTGCTGCACAAGCACATCGACATCATCGACACCATCGTGCAGCTGCTGTTCACCAGCCCCGATATCGCTGTCAGTACGACGTCTGAGCGTGTGCTCCTCCACCTTCTCGACATCGACTGTCCGGCCACCCCAGAGCTCAGCGAGAAGCTGGGTCTCGGGGAACTCGAGGTTTCGAACAGGCCGCCAGGTCCCAACTTGCTCTGGCGCTACATCTTTGGGAAACAGGAGAACATAGCCAAGATCGTCGGCTACTGCCACAACAACCTCGACACCATTCCGCAATCCCGCCTCCTCGCCATCCTCCCGGACCTCTTCGTCCGGAACCCCTGGCCCCTCACCTCGACCGACTACCCGGGCCTGTTCCCGATGGACCGCGCCGCAGCGGAAGCTGCCGGCATCGGCCTCCTGCAGTGGGCCGGCTTGTCCATGGTCGACGGCGCCCGCGACGTGTTGATGGGTCGATGTGTGACCACGTTTTGGCACGAGTTGATCGTGAGGTCCGCCGACGCACCGCCGTCGGACTACAGGAATCGAACCCTGCGAGACATGGTGAGGGTGGCGATTGATAGACGGCTGCTTCCCGTCGACGGGTTGCGAAAACTCCCCTCGATTACCTACCCCCAAGTGAAGGATGAGAAGGAGGAGGACAAAAAGGGTGGTGGGCCACAAAGTCAAGCCGCTAAACGAGACGCGTTGGCGAAGTACATCGCATACCTTGTGCAGCAACCACGGTAGCCACCGTTGTTGTATCGTACCTACTCGATAGCCGTTGAGCAGAAACCAGACGGCACATCAGGCAAGGAGGCAAAAAGGGGGTAGTCGAGTCACTTAAAGCGACAATGAATTCACAGCGTTATTCGAACCGCCCGAGATGGGCACCAAACATGTTGAACAAAAACATAAACCACTATATATTGACACGCGTTGTTGGGCTGAGAAGACGACATACTACACACTCCCAGTCAGCCCACAGCCGTGCCTGACCTAGCCCCGGGAGAGATGAAAAAAGATTCTAAACAAACAACCGTGAAAAATAAAAAACCCAACAACACAACCTATCTATTCCGTCCCCAACGCCATCGTCACACGCTTCCCCTCTACCGCGGGAAGGCCCCCTTTTTGGCCGCCGGCACAGGAATCGTCTCCCTACAACATCTTCCGGGCGTGCGCCTCGTGGTCGTCCTCCGCGGCCTGGCTGGCGACGCTGTAGCGCCTGCGATCGGGCACGCGGCTCATGCCCTCGATGCCGAGGCCGACCTCGCCGACGCGGCGAAGCACGAGCAGCAGGGCGTTGCGCAGGTCCGACGTGAGGTCCTTGGAGAGGAGCTCGACGGCCAGGGGGTAAAAGTCGGGAATGTGCGCGAGGAAGGCCTCCTGGGGAAACGTGGCGAAGCCCTCGAGCACGTCGACGACGACGGGGCGCCAGGCCATGATGTTGCGGTGTTGGCTCTCCTCCTCGAGCGACGAGTATCCCGTGATGATGTCCTTGCAGAGGGGCACGAGCGCCGCCTCGACGTCGGGCCGGCTCTCCAGTCGCTCCGGCGCGTTGTCGGCGAACATTCTGAAGAGGATGGAGATGTACGTGGCCGCCGAGCCGCTCTCCTGCTTGAGCAGGTTGGGCGGCTGCTTCATGAAGCCCTCGCGCCAGAGCCTCATGCGGAGCTCCTTGTCCTCGTTGAACCGCCGGGCGAACTGGAACGAGCGCTTCAGGAGGGCCATGAGCCGGAGGAGTTCCGTCGAGGGGATGTGCGCGTAGACGGTGTCGTTGCCGAACAGCTCGTTGACAGTCTCGATCATCAGGAGCTGCAAGACGCAGCGAGATATGATTCTGTTGAAGAACCTGCGACGAGCAGCAGTCACCACGACGGGTTGCTGCTGCAGGTTGGACGACGGCTTGAACTCCTCCAGTTGGGGAGCAGCGCTGAGCGGCGTCCGCAGGTCTTCCTCGCGAGGGGAAAGGGGCGGGATGACGTGTTCCCCGTCCTGAGAAACGGTTGCCTCCTCGACTCCGTTAATCTTGAGAGACTTCTCGTTGACCGGAGTCTCTGCTTTCGTAGGACTCGTGGAACCTCCAAAGTCGAGGCCGTTTGGCGGAGGCTCCAGGGAGGCTGTTGAGTTGATGGTGGTGGCCGTGAACAGCTGATACGCCGTCGTCCTCTCAAACAGCTCACAGAAGGCGCCCACCAGCTTGGCCCAGTGCTGCGGCTTGAACTTGGTGACGTTCTTCAGGATCAACTGTTGCAGGCAATTGCTGCCGATGCGAGAAATGGTGTCGTTTTCTTGACAGATGCACAGAGCCAGAAGCTCCAGGAATCTATCCAGCATGTACTCGAGGGCTTCGAAATAGTGCGTGAACAGGGTGATCATGTTGCGCAGGGCCTGAATCATCGTCGTCGAGAGCCAAACAGAGAGCTCCTCGTGGTTGAGGACGTTGGACATTTCCGGTCGAGACCTCAACACCATGAAAATGGGATACAGCTGTTGACGCCAGAGAATATCCCAAAACTCCGAGGGGAAGTCGCCGCCGTACCTCAGCAGGGCTTCAAAGAAGTACTCCAACGCGTTCGAGCGGACCTCCAGGTCTTCGCCAGTCATGAGGACGTCATGGAAAGCAAAGAGAACCGGGAACCAATAGCCTTCTTCCATAGACGTGTTGGACTGCGACCGTTTCAGGGCGTTGCTTGCCTTCTCGTCGGCTTGCACGCCGTTCTTGTTGTACTTGTGATACAAGGGGCATTCGGGTGTCTTCAGCATGGTGGGTACGATGGACTTGAGAAGCTCCAGCGCTTGAAGGCTCTTCTTCTGGAACTTGAGGTTCTTGGAAAACTCTGTGAGGCACACAATAAGATCGGTGAATGCGCCTTGAGAGAGGACGACGCCAAACTTGGTCTTGTAGACCTGGTTAACGTTCTCGTACGCCAGGTTGACGATGCTCTCGTATGGCTCGCGAGCCGCAACGGTGAAGACTCCAAACATGGTCCTCCAGCCGGAGCGGATGTTGTCTCCGCGGGCCTGGATCATCTGGATGAGACATCGCAGAACCAGATCCTTCACAGTGACATTGTGAGAGTTGGCGAGGACGTGCTCAAAAGGCTTCAAGAAGTCCTTCTGGAATTTGAAACCCGCCAGCTCCTCAATCTCCATGAAGCGCATCGACAGTTGGCGAAGCGAATCGAGGGCGAAGAAGACAATATTCATGTTGTTGTGGCATCCGACTCTGTTGAAGTGCTCACCAAAGACGTCCCAGATGTTGCTCCACTCGAACCTCACTCGGTTCATGTTGTAGTAGCTGATCTCGACAATCTTCTGCAAGCTGTAGGTTCGGGGAGAGTCGTTGGATCCCGAGACCTTGATCTCATCCCAACTGACCTCAACCAAAGCCTTGGCAAAGTGCAGCATTGCCTCTCCGGTGAGGTTCGCGGTATTGGTGAAGATGCGATCGACACTTCGGATGACCTCATCTGATCGGCTCTCCAGGGCAATCTCGGTTGAGAAGCCTCGAGTCCCTGTGCCAGCGCGCTGTCGGGGTCGTCGAGATTGGGTTGATGAGCGGGAATCCGACGTTTCCGATCTTTGGGGTGGCATGAAGCGTGCCTTGGACACATCTGGGATGGCGCTCTCGTCGACTCCGCCAGAAATAAGCTGCAGCCGATCCAGCTGGCTAATGCACATGAGGACGTCTTTCCACGATTCTCGCATGATGTTTCCCTCGGTCTGAGCAAGCTCCAGGATGACCTTCAAAGCCTCAATATTCTTGGCCTGGATCTCCTGGGGGTTGTTGAGGTTGGTTGTGTTCTTCAACGCGGAGATGAAAGCCTCTCGGGGAGTTGAGAGGTCGAAGAGGCAGGCAATTCTGGTGGCGAGCTTCATGCCTTCAAGGCACAGCTTGTTGACTTCGAGATTGTGAGACTTTTGGATTTGACTCGAGAGAGTAGAGAAGAGGGACATCCAAGTCACGTCAAACATGGAGCCAACGTGCTTGAAAGACGTCGCCGGAATGTACCTGGCGCCAGCTTTGGCAGCATTTCGGCGCTGGCTCTTGAACAGGTTCTTGAACAGCTGTTCGGATCGCAAGGCAATTTCCTCGGATTGTTGAACATAGGCCTCTCTCTGCAGATCACGACCAACATTGGAGAGAGCCTGACCAAGACCAGCAGCAATACCAGTCGACGGAGCGGGAGTCGCGCCAGCCGCCGCAGCAGCGTCGCGCTCGCTCTTGAGGACAATCTCGTTGGCGGCAATCTCGTCGTAGATTCCCAGAAGGTAGTCGTCGGGCAAATCGGCGTTGTCGTTGATGCCCCTGTTGTTCTTGATGAACTCCTCCTTGCTCATTCGCTTCGCAACCTTGACGCTGTGAAGATCGGTGTTGAGCAAGATGACCGAGTATGCGAGGACGTAGGCAGTATCCGCATTGGCAAAGGCGTTCGGATTGCCCATGACATATCGTTCGGCAAACTTCAACATGAAGCGATCGATCTTTTGGGCTTCGCCAGGCAGGCGGAATGACTGCAAAAATTGGCGAAGAGCGTCGACAAAGCGCCTTTTGGCGAATTCCATTGTGTCCACGAAGGCGTGCATGATGTCAATGTTCTTTTGGTCGCCCTCGCCAAGATACTCACCAATCTGAGCCTTGTCCAGCTTTTCTTCCTTGAGGAGGAATTCGGCAATGTCTTTGGGGCTATCGCTAGCAATGAAGCCATCGCGCAAGAACAGCTTGATGCCCTTCTTGGGCTTGAAGTTGAACTGGTTGATGGCATTCATCAAAGCCGTCTTCCGAGCCTTTTCCTTCTCGAACTGATCTGGGTCGTCGTCCACAACCGGCGTCGCAGGAGGAAGCGGCGTTTCGATTCGCGATGCGCTATCGCTGATGGTCGGGTCAATCGACGGCCGGAGGTCCAGAGACACGTTGGTGTCGAGGTTTTCGGTCCGCGTGCCATCATTGTCGCTTCTGCTGTCGCTTCGAATTGGCGCAGACCAGTTGACCAAGGATCTCAACGTCTCGACCAGGGCCTCCAGCGAGAGCCTCTTGATGGCGTATTCCTTTGGATAATCCGGCTCGGGCTCCTGATGAGGCGCGATATGCGCCACGTTCAGGGGAGGGGGCAAAACTGGCTTCAGCTGCCACTCGCTCGCGGGCGACGCCTTTAACCGATGCTCCTCGTAGACTTGTTCGTGGATGGTGGTAATTACAATGGGGGATGTGGAAAATTTGGACAGGTCTTCGATTATCGTCTGGTAAAAGTTGTCGACTGTCTGGTCGCAGTCGTAGTTGAGGTAGATCTCCACGAGCGCTCGAGGGTCGGCGCAAAGTCGGTTCAGGATGGTGACAAACTGCAGCTTCTGGGAAGCCGGCGCTGTTCTCCGCGCCAAGAGAGCCAGATAGATTTCGTTGAGAAAGACTTCGATTTCTTTCTATCCAGGAATTAGTGTTCCGTCCGTTTCTCACTCGCGACGGCAGGCCTACCTTGAAGGATGATCGCATATACTTGATCATCAACCAAAAGATCTCGGTAGAGATATTAAAGATCCTGTCTACCGAGCTTGCGCCATTGCGGGTGATGCTGAGACAAAGGTAGAACTTGATCGCCTGGAGGAAACTCGTGGGTTCGTTCGATTTTGAATTCTTAATTGTACAGAGGGGAGAAGTGAAGACGCCAATGTTGTTGTTGAGAAGGGTATGAATGAGGTGAAGCGAAATTAGTTTGGAGCGCATGGGTTGGCCGCGCACGTCGTAGAGCTGGTCGGGGGGGAGGACCTTGGTCGACAGGTTGCAAAAGGAACGGAACACGAGGTAGGCATCCCGGATGTAGACTTCGTCCTCGGCGTCCAGCGCATCATAGTCGTCAGACGAGGATCCGGGGCCCGACTGCTCGTTCGTGGAGGCGGCGTCGGTCTCCCTCTTTGCGGGTTTCAGTTGGGTAACCATGGTCGGTCCGTCGCCAAGGGTCGAGTCGTCGAAGCTCTTTCGGTGCTCGAGGTCCTTGAGGGTGAGCTTGACGCCGCTCTCCGACGCCTCCGTTTCCCCGGATTCGGATTGGGGGGCGGGGGATTCATCGCGCCCGTCAATGTCTTGTCCGCCATTGGTACCATCCTCCTGTTCGAAAGTGATGTTGCTCGAGCCGTTCTTGAGATGGTCGAGGTTGAGGCGGGTCTCCTTCATGTGCAATCTCGTCTTGACACGCTCGAATACGGTGCCGACCATCTGGGTCAAGGTGCCCTGGGCGACTTGTTGGTTGGCGGTGCTCCGGGATAGCAAGAAGACGTTATACACCTGGCGCACAGCCTTCAGGAGGCCGGCGCCATGAACGACAATCTTGTCATTGAGGACGGCCGCGAGCAGGGACTTTACTATCTGCAGTTGGATTTCCACAGCAGTCGTCTCGCCTTGGAAGCAGTTGCAGATGGTATCGATGGCTCGTTCGATCAAGGGCGGAGGAGGTTCTGAGGGTTCCGCGCCTTCTTCGGTGGCTTCGGGGGGTGTGCTGGAAACGGAGAAGTATGAATAGGAAATCAGCTTTCCGATGCAATCGAGCGCGGTCGTGGTGAGTTGAACGTTATTCGATCTCGAGGCGAGTTGCAGAGGAGCAAAGACGAGTTCGGGATCGGGGAGCTCGTCATGCTCCTTGATGGCCTCCAGAGCCTTTGTAGCCGACTCATGGAGCTGCTTGTTGCGCTGGGCATCCTTTGACGAGGCAATGGCCTCGAGAGAGGACACGACAAACTTGAGGGAGCTCATGGGGGAGCGCAGCGACCACCAGCGGCCATTCGACGAGGGAGATGTATGGTTGACGAAGGACGGGAGTCGACAAGTTTCCACGTAATTAATAAAGGGGACGGACGGCGATGGTGGCGGCGCGACGGATCGGGATGGAGCTCAGCTCATGAAAAGGAGCAACGGTGCCTTTATTTCGTACACGAGGGGAACGCCGCAAATGCAACGTAAGCGCGAATCCGACCCTCTCTCTCCTGAGCGAACAAGCCGAAGAACTAATGAGAGGCGTAAAATAGGAGGAAATATCGGTGCCTTGTCCAAAGACTTTTGGTCAGCTTTCAGATGGCAGAAGTGGACAACGTTCCCAAAAATGAGCTTGGGACTGGGCCCGAGTGCGGGACTCTCGGCGGCCCTGGCCTGTCTGGCCTCGTCGGCTGGAGTTCCTGGCTTACTTTTTGGATATTGGCGGACGGGGCTAGTTCGGATTGGGCAGCGTTCAATCTGCCATTCTGCGATTCAGGAACCAAGGTGAGAAGCCCGTTTTGAACGGTGCAGCTCAGTTTTGAATGTGGAGACGACGATTACGGTGGCATGAGCTGACTAAGGGACTTGATTTCAGGGGTCAAATTGATTACCTAACTCGAGGTCCGGAGCTTGGAACATCAGATTCTCCGCAATCGGACGGCCCGAACACTTCTTTCTCCGTCATGGAGCGGCCACTATGCCACCAACGCTCATCCTGGTGGGGTGGCCCAAAGTCAAGCCACGACGAGGTACTTTCACTTTCGTCAACGAAAATCATGGTGAGAACCTGGGCAGGGAGAGAAAGTCAAACAGGATGATGGATCGGCAGGCACGCATTGCAACGCGCCGTTTTCCCTGGGATCCCACCGCCGAGATATACTCAACCCTCTTAACAGACATTCCATCTTCATCGACGTCAACTCTGACGACACATGCTTGAAATCAAACTCTCGTATTGTTCCGGGGTTCGGCTCATGTCGCGCAAATGATCCCCCGAGCGACTTTTTTTCTGTCCCTCGATGCACATGGACATGGTGCGCACTTTGACCTCCTTCGGCGGGTCTCGTCCCATGAGCGTGGGCTGCCCTGATAGCGGCGTTACAGCGGTCAACGGCCCCGAAGAACCCCCCGAAGACCACCAGAAGCCCCGGGAGGCGCTGGAAGAACAGTCCCTGGAGGTCGAGATAGTGGCTGACTTCGGCAGGGGTTCGGCCGCAATCGCCCCACGCTAGAGACGAATACGGATTAGCACCCCCCAAAGCTTCCCAGCAGGAACAGAAGGCGCCGAAGCTCAACGCAACTGGACGCGAAAAACTCCACGTTCAACCCCAAGAATTTCCCATCCCCGAACCTCTTTCCGCCTCTCTCCTTGCAAGAGTTTCCTGCTCATTCCTCTCCTCATCTCTTCTCCCTCTGGTTTGTCCCTATCGACGGCCTTTTCACCCTCCTCAATCGACGTCAATTGCAAGTTTCTCGGTGAGTACTCTCGGCTCGCCTGCCCGAGCGCACTCACGCCACCGTTATCCCTCACCATAGCTAACGACTTGTCCTCCCGACTGCAGAGACATTTATTCTCCCTCGACACCCAAGATGCTCAGCGCCGCTCTCCGAAGGCGCGCTCTCGCCCCTGCCACGAAGGCCCTCCGATCCGGCTTCACGGCGCATGTGGTGCGATACTATGCCTCTTTCCCGAGCCACCAGGTCGTCAAGATGCCCGCCCTGTCTCCCACCATGACGGCGGGTAACATTGGCGCTTGGCAGAAGAAGCCCGGCGACACCATCGCCGCCGGTGACGTTCTGGTAGAGATTGAGACCGACAAGGCCCAGATGGACTTTGAGTTCCAGGAAGAGGGTGTTATCGCCAAGCTCCTGAAGGAGCCTGGTTCCAAGGACATTCCCGTTGGCACTGTAAGTGGTCCAAATCTGTCCAAATCGCATTTCGGCGAACAACTTCACCCACCGCCCACCCGCACTCTCCCGTTCACCTGGCTGACATTTAAACTCTTCAGCCCATTGCCGTGCTAGTAGAGGAGGGTACCGACATTTCCGCCTTTGAGAAGTTCACCATCGCCGACGCTGGCGGTGCGGCCGCCCCTGCCGGTACCAAGGCGGAGGAAAAGTCCGAACCCGCCGAGGCCACCTCTACCCCTGCCGCTGAGCCCGAGCAATACACTTCCACCGAGGGTCGTCTCGAGACCGCTCTCGACCGCGAGCCCAACATGTCCGCCGGCGCCAAGCGCCTGGCTCGCGAGAGCGGCGTCAGCATCGAGTCCCTGAAGGGTACCGGCAAGGACGGCAAGATCACCGAGGAGGATGTCAAGAAGGCCGTCAGCGCTCCCGTCGCCGCCGCCCCCGGCGCCGCCTACGAGGACACTCCCATCTCCGGCATGCGCAAGGTGATTGCCAACCGCCTCCTGGAGTCTACCCAGACCAACCCCCACTTCTTCGTTACCAGCTCCATCTCGGTCAGCAAGCTCCTCAAGCTCCGCCAGGCCCTGAACAGCTCCGCCGATGGCAAGTACAAGCTGTCGGTCAACGACTTCCTCATCAAGGCCATTTCCATCGCCAGCCGCAAGGTTCCCCAGGTCAACTCGAGCTGGCGCGATGACAGCATCCGCCAGTTCAGCTCGGTCGACGTCTCCGTCGCCGTGTCGACGCCCACCGGCCTCATCACCCCCATTGTCGCCGGTGTCGAGGGTCTCGGCCTCGAGGCCATCTCCAGCAAGGTCAAGGAGCTGGCCAAGAAGGCCCGCGACAACAAGCTGAAGCCCGAGGAGTACCAGGGCGGCACCATCTCCATCTCCAACATGGGCATGAACCCGGCCGTCGAGCACTTCACCGCCGTCATCAACCCTCCCCAGGCGGCCATCCTTGCCGTTGGCACCACGAAGAAGGTTGCCATCCCCGCCGACAACGAGGCGGGCGTCGAGTTTGACGACCAGATCACGGTGACGGCCAGCTTCGACCACAAGGTCGTGGACGGCGCCGTTGGCGGTGAATGGATCCGCGAGCTCAAGAAGGTCCTCGAGAACCCCCTCGAGCTTCTGCTCTAAGTTATCCAACGGCCATGGTCGTGTCTCGGAAGCGTCTCGGCGAGGTGCTTCCGAGGCCAACATCCCAAGAATAATACATGCGATATCGAAGTGCTTCTCCTTTGGGTTATCGTATTCGTTTTACGTAAATAGATAGGGTCTTAATGGTTATGAGGAAGGTCGAATTGGTACTACCGTATTCTCACCCACAGCCGCGGCGGTGTTTAAGGTACCTAGGAGTCTCAGCTCCGTCACGAACCGATTCTAGCCATTTCCCACTCCCAAGAAGCCTCCGCAATCGGCCTTGTCGTTTTACGAAAGACGGACGTATATCAAGCGAGGGGACTGCACTTGCGCGAAGAGGAGGAGGCGGAGGAGGTTCACCAACTGTTCTCCATGTACTATACCATCTTTGAGAGTTGTCAATTGAAGAAAGCATCGTCGCGAGCTAGCATCAGCATTCATCACTGCCAGCATTGACATCGTTGTCATTATTGCCAAGCACCACTAGAGAAATCACCCCCATCACAGCCTACAAGCCCAAGTCCCAGCTCGTCACACTTCCGCAACCTTCAATCTCTCAATCCAACCGACAAAATGTCCATGTACGACGGCAAAATCTTCCGGTCCGCGTCCAACACATCCAACGGCGAAGTCGGCTCCGAAACCCTCTTCCACTACCACCAAGACGGCAACACGGTGTGGGCGGAGTACTCGGGGGGATCCATCGTCCGGGGCACGCTGATCGCGGTGGTGGTGACGGGGGAGGAGGACGGCGGCGGCGGCGGCGGCGGGCTGGACATGCGGTATCAGCACGTCAACGACGCGGGGGAGCTGATGACGGGGCGGTGCAGGTCGAGGACGGAGGTTTCGGGGGACGGGAGGTTGAGGATGTATGAGAGGTGGAAGTGGACGAGTGGGGATTTGTCGGAGGGGGAGTCGGTTGTTGAGGAGGTTAGG
>JAMQMW010000508.1:0-13332 GCA_024115155.1 Thelonectria blattea
CCCGGGGTCCCGGTGGGGCATCCCCGGCGGAAGCTCCCACACGACCAACCTCTCCAACGGCCCGTCCTCCCCCCAGGGCGACCGCGTCGGCTGCCATATGTACACCGCGTAGTGCGACCGGTTGTGCGCCGAGAAGAAGCGATCCTGGTGACTCAGCGGCATGCCGAGCAGATGAATCTTCCACTCGGCGCGGAGGACAAACTCCCACGCGGGCCGGGCGGGCGTGGTTCCGTCCCGGCGAGGCAGCAGCACCGCTTCTGGAGTATTGCGATTGTGGTCGCCGATCACGTCGTAGGCCGTGGCGTAGTGCCGATGGGCCGTCTCGGTGGTGCTGAGCGGGTGCGAGCCGCGCTCCTCGCACCACTCGAAGAGCAGGAGGCCGTCGGTCAGGCGTACCCGACGGATGATCTTGCGGCGCGTGTCGAAGGGGACGGGGACTTCGATGCCTGTTTCGAGGTCTCGAGCAAGATAGCCCCAATGTCTGGTGTTCGTCGTCCCACCACCGCTTCCTCCTCCTCCTCCTCCTCCTCCCCCCGCCGCCGAAGAAGAAGCAGAAGCAGAAGAAGGAGGAGGAGGAGGAAAAGAAGCAGGATAGATCAGCAACCCCTCCTCGGGCGCAAACGCCCACACGGGATCCCAGTGCTGAAACTCGGCCGCCTTGCTCTCCAGCTTGAGGAAGCGGTTCCAGGGCGCCACGCCCCAGAGCGCCCTCGGTTCGCGCAGGGCGGGAATCTTTGCGACGGCGCGGGGGGTCGCGGTCGAGAGGTGGAAGTAGCGGGATGCGAGGAGGGCGTAGACTTGTGGCCAGTCTGTGTTTGCGAGGCCGTCGACATGGTTTCCATCTTGGCTGTTGCTGCTGTGCAGACAAGAAGAAGATGATGATGAAGGAGAAGAATGGCTCGCCTCGGCAACCAACCACCGCCTCAACAACCTCGCCTCCCGCGCCCGCGGAAAATGCGCCAGCGCAAGACTCACGGCCAAATCCTGCCGACACAGCGCCCTCCGCCAGCTCGAACACACGCGCCGACAGCGGACCACGTCGCGCGGGGAGAGCAGCCTCGCGATGTCAAGAAAGACGGGGAACGGGAGGTCCGTGAGAGACATTTCGGCAGATGCTACTTCTGCCACCACGAGTTGCTTTTGCTTTTGCTTCTGCCTCTGCAGTTGCTTCTGCCGACGCTGACGCTGGTTCTCTGGCTGCAGCTGCTGCATATCTCTCGGCGGTGAAGACGCAGACCACGCCGACGCCAAAACATGGCGGTGAGTGCACGACAGAGGCGGCAGACACGAAGACGAGGCACACGAGAGGCCCGGAGGAGGAGGATGAGGAGGATTGGTCGTCTCGGTAGAATTGGTGGTGGTGTCGACGCTCGTGCGGGGACGGAGCTTCAAGTGCGAGCGCAGTCGCTGAATCAGGTCGACCGGCACCATTGCAGACGGCATTTTGCAGCACGAGGGGCCATGAGATGTGCACAATCAAGCAATCAAGCAATCAAGCGTGGTGTTGTTGAAGAAGAAGCAGAAAAAGAAGAAGAAAAGAACAAGCAACCAAGCAATTGAAGAAACACCCAAGCGGCGTTATACGTTGTTTGGTGCCAAATTCCAAAACCGCGAAACCAACACGGCGCCTTTTTTTCCCTTTGTTGCAACCTCGACGCCACATCTTCAATGCCTGCAAGGGATCCCCAAATCCGAATCCGACCTTGCTATTTGCGGGCGCCCTGGCGCTTAATCCTTTGTCTCGACGAGTCGAGTCTGAATGCCAGACGACAACTATTCACTGGCATAATTAACTAGATACCTACGTGGTCCAGTAATATTCCGGCACAAATCAAATCCCAGTTTTGGTCAACTCATGCAAAATCCCGTATCTAACTTATTGCATCGTCGGCATCGCCACAGATGCCTTCTTGGCCACCGCGTCGGCTCCCGCCCAAAACGCAGTCACCGTCTTGAGCTGCGTGTAAAAGTTGATGCCCGGCTTGCCGTAAAACGTGCTGGCCCCGCCTCCCGCGATGCTCTTCTTGTTTCCCGTAAACGAAAACATGGGCAGGGGCACGGGAATCGGCACGTTGATTCCCACCTGTCCAGCCTCAATCTTCTTGCGGAACGTCTCCGCCGTCGCCCCCGACCGCGTGAAGATGGCCGTGCCGTTGCCGTACTCGTTCTTGTTGATCAGCTCGATGGCGTCGTCAATCGTCTCCGCGTTCAAGCACACCAGCACCGGCCCAAAGATCTCCTCCTTGTAACACGTCATGTCCGGAGTCACGTTGGTGATGACGGTGGGACCAACCCAGTTGCCGTTAGGATACTTGCTGGGCTTGTACCCGCGCCCGTCGAGCAGGATCGTGGCGCCCTCCTTCTCAGCCGTCGCGATGAGGCTCTCGATGCGCTCCTTGCTCTGCGGGGAGATGACGGGGCCGAGATCCGCGCCCTCTTCGAACCCGCCGTTGACGCTGAGCTGCTTGGCCTGCTCGACCAGCTCGGGGAGCCATTCCTTGGATTCGCCCACCATGACGAGAGTGCTCAGAGCCATGCACCGCTGACCGGCAGCCCCAAACGCTGCCCCGACCACGCTGTTGATGAAGTGGTTCTTGTTGGCATCGGGGATGACGGCAGCATGATTCTTGGCGCCCAGGTTGGCCTGCACTCGCTTGCCGTTGGCAGAGCCGCGGCTGAAGATGTACTCGCCGGCCTTGTTTCCGCCCACGAAGCTGATGGCCTTGATGGCGGGCTCGTCGAGGATGAAGTCGACGGCACGGTGGGCACCGTGGATGATGTTGACAACGCCCGCGGGGAATCCAGCCTTCTCGACAAGCTCGGCAATGATCATGGCGGCACCGGGGTCGCGCTCGGAAGGCTTAAGAATAAGCGTGTTGCCGGTAATAGTGGCAATGGGAATACACCAGAGGGGAATCATGGCGGGGAAGTCTGGGCTCAATTAGTCTCTATAGCCTCTCTTCTATCGTTTGGAACACTTACTAAAGGGGCAGATGGCAGCAGTGACGCCCAATGGCTCACGGTACGTGCGAGTCTCCATGTCCTTGGACACCTCGAGGACCTCACCCTTGAGAAGCTCGGGGGCTCCAACGGCGGCCTCGGCGACCTGCAGACCACGGAGGACGTCGCCGCGGGCGTCGGCAAACGTCTTGCCCTGCTCGAGGGTGATGCTGGCAGCCAAGCGGTCCCAGTTCTCGCGGATCAGCTGCACGAAGCGGAACATGATCTGCTGGCGGCTGATGACGGTGGTCTGACTCCACGACTTAAACGCCTTCTCGGCGCTGGCCACGGCCGCCTTCATCTCCGCGTCCGTCATCTGAGGGACGCGGGTGACGAGGTTGTTGGTGGCGGGGTCATGCAGATCGATGTACTTGTCCGTCGACGAGCTGACAAACTTGTTGTCCATGAAGTAAGGGGTGTCCTCGACCTTCTGGATCTTCTCGTGCGTGGTCGGGTAGCTGGTGGCCGACGTGGCCAGGCCAGCCGCCGGTCGTAGGTGCTTGGCTGTGACATGAAGACGACGGATGGCGACGGCGTTGGTCGCTGTCCTGTTGGACGAGGCGAGAAGAGAGGAGCGGGAAGCGAGGGCGGGGGCGGGGGACGAAGCGGCAACGCTGGCGCCGAGGCCGCGAGAAAGGAGACGACGCATGGTGAGAGAAGAGAGACGGAGAAGAGGGAGAAGAGGGTATTCGGAAGAGAGACAAGAGTGTGGTGGGTGAGGAATTGATGCAGAGAAGAGAGCGCCTCTCAAAGAGCAACGTGGGGTAGGAACGTGGGAAGGTGGGAACCCGAGCTGGGATGGAAGGCAGGAACTCGAGGGCAGGAAGGTACCTCTGGTATGTTCCGCTCGCAGTTGAAAGTCGAGTTCACGATGATGAACAATGGAATGAAGGGCGTCTTTCGCCTCTTATACAAAAGTCACCGGGCCGGTAACCGGGACAAGACACACCTCGACGACAGTAACTAGAAATCGATAAGAAACAACGGCTTAATTATTTAGTCCCCAGTGGCGAGCTATCAAGAACAGCTTCTCTCACAACGGGAGAGGCAAAGTGTGGGGTAATTGCCGTCCCAAGACTCCTTCGACCTTCCCAGTTGCAAAAAACACCGACCCTCCCGCCGATCTTGTGCCGATGCCATGCCGCTCTTTACCGTCACTGCCGACCCCGAACTGTGCCCCCAAAGGCCGAGGGCCAATCCGTCCACAGGGGATAACATTAGCCCCCGGGAAGCCCTCCGTGACCTCCTTGCCTCCTCCACCCCCCGCCCTTCTCTTATCGCCCGTCTCACTCGACCTCCCCGATTCATCTTGGTTTGCTGCCGCCACGTGAATCGCCCAATCTCACACATCTCGCATCGTCCTCCCGCATTCGATCTGTTACCGACATCGCTGATGAACCCATCATCCAGCGGAAACCTGCTTGCTTCAAACTCCATCTACCTTCCCGACGCAGCTTGGTAATCTTGATATCGGCTTCAATTCAACCCTTCGTCACCATGAAAACGACACGGACACACAACACGTTGAAAAATAACTCTTTTCGGCTCCGTCAGTCATTGCTTTCTGACTCCTATCTAGGGACTGCCTCAAAAAGGGAACGATATACGAAAGTGTGAAATTTCAACTTCAAAATTCAAATGCCTGCGCCGTGCTCACGAAAGATCCTTTCCTCAGCGACCCCGTCGTCGTCCTAAGCTTCCCCTTCCGACGGCTTGGCCCTGGCTTCAGCAAAATACAGTACAATTGCTTCTCCTTCGTTTTGAACCCACTGAACTGAAATTGGTATTCTTGATTCGTTTGGTGTTTGGAGTTTTCGGCTTTTTTTGGTGCAGTTTTCACCTCCATGGTTCTGCTTCCGCCTTCCAGTGTTTGGGGAATAATACATCGCTACCATGCCTGTTCTGACTTTACGACTGGCTGCGAGTAGCACGCTTAGTAGCCTCGCCCTTAGACTTCTCGGCTCCAGTGGTGGTAGCCTCGGCAGCCTTGTCCTTCTCGTCCTTCTCCTTCTCCTTGCCCTTCTCGGCAGGCTTGGGACGGGCGGCACTACTGCCGAAACCAACAAGAGAGGCCACGATGGCAAGGAGAGACAGGAGAACGGCAGCGATACCGACAGCGGCATCGGGAACAAACTTGATGGCCTGGATGGGATCCTTCTGAGCAATCGTCATGAAGAGGTCAAGCTTCTCCTTGGCGTAGTGGACAGGGTCATCCAAGAACTTCAGATCATGAGGAGACTTGGGGGCGTCCTCAATCTTGGGCTTGTCGGCATCGGCCAGCGCCTTCTCGACGGGCTGCTTGACCTTGAAGGTCTCCTCAGCAAGCTTCTCAGCGTCCTCAACAGAGTGGCCGATGTAGATGTTGTCAAAGAGGATATCGCTCTGCATGGTCCAGATCTCAAAGCCAATCTATCGAATGGGTTAGTAAAATGGAAGAAATACGTAGGCAGTTTCACTTACGGCTCCCATGGGCTCAAAGTTGGCAGGGGTCTTGTCCTCGAAGTAGTCGGGGTTCTTGATCTTGCGAGGAGCCCAGACTCCCTTGTAGTCGGGGTTCTCAATGAGAGGAGCAGACCACTTGCCCTTGAAGTCGGGGTTCTTCTTGTTGGGCTTGGACCAGGGACCACAGCCAGCGACGTCGGCACACTTGGGGTTAGGGACGGTAGGGGCGATCCAGTCACCATCCTCCTCATCATCCCAATCCTCGGGCTTCTCGGCACTGGGGTCGGGGATGGTAACAGACTCCTCCTCGAGCCAGTCAGCAGGCTTCTCAGCCTCCTCGTCAACAATCTCGAAGGGAGCGTCCTCATCCCAGTCCTCAGGCTTCTTAGCCTCCGGGTCGGCGATGCGGGCCTCGTCAACCCAGTCCTCGGGCTTGCTGTCGTTGGCATCGTCAATCTCCTCAGGGGGGTTGACAGAGGGAGTGAAGTCCTCGAGCAGGTTGCCCTTCTTGACCTCCTCGTTGTTTTGCTTGATAATGTACGTGTTGTCGGGGTTAACAATCAGCGTGTACAGCTCGGTGGTCTTGACGATCTTGGCCGTGGGAGGAGAAGTGAGATGCTTCTCCTCGTACTCGCCGGTCTTGGGGTTCTTATGGTTAAAGATGAAGTGGACTTTGTTGGTGTGTCCACACTTGTCGGGGCCGAACATGATAACGTAGGGGGTCGTGTTGGCGAACTCCTCCTGGTGGAGGGCCTTGTTATCACGGAGGAGCTTCAGGTAAGCACCGCCGCACTCGAGACCGTCTGTGAAAGAAGCTGTCAGCATACTCGGCCATCGCGCCCGGGGCTGAGGTCATCTTACTCTGCAGCTTGACCTCGTACTGGACAACGAGGGTCTTGCCCTTGTTGTCAATCTTCGAAGGGAACTTGGCCGAGATGGCATGGTGAGCGGCAGGGTTCTTGACAACAAGACCCTTGTCGCCCTCCATTCCCTTGAACTTGGAAGGCTCCTCGACAGCCCACTCGCCGACGTAGGCCCATTCCTCGTCCTGGTCGGAGCCAGAGGTTCCCTTCTTCGCGTGGGAGGGCTTCCATCGCTTCTCCCAGTCGTCCGTGAACTGCTCAAGGAAGTCGGCCTTGAGGGTGGTGGGCTGTGGTGCCAAAGTTAGAATTCAATTGGTCATTGTCATGAGGACAAGTTTCGCGCAACGCTAGGCGCGAGGATGGTGCAACAGGAAGTGTTCAACGTACAGTGAAGGTGGGCAGCTCAGGAACTGAGGCAGAAGCCTCGTCAGCGACCTCCTCGGCGTGCACGCCGGCGAGAAGAGCCGCCGACACGGCAGCGGTAACCGCGTTGATCTTCATGATGCGAAGTTGGATTGAAACGGGAGTTTTGCGACGTCGAGCGCAATCAGCAACTGCGAGAGATTGCTGAGTAGATCAGGAGAAGGGTGCAGGGGAAAAGATGGGAAATGGCTCAGGCCGATGGAAAGAAAGGGCAAGAGAAGGCAGCGATAATTCCCAGCGCTCGAGGAGATGTGGTTCCCAAGAGTGAGGTTGTCTTGGGGAGGAAATCTGAAAGCGAGAGGTGGCGTCTTTAGAAGAGTGGAGAGCTCGAGATGAAGAAGGCCGGTCACTTGTTGAGGACACGTAGAAGCTCTGGTCCCGTCGCGCGCGCCCAAAAGTCCAGGGAGCTTATAGTGCGGGGCCGGGGAATCCAGCAGGAGCCGAATGTACCTAACGGGGCGCACAGCGCTCACCTTTGGCGGAAAATGGCCCCCAAGAGTCGTCATCTGGAAGACTCGAGAACCAGGACGCCCATTGTTGCACACCTGGCACATTCAATTATCGCGATGCTTACGGAATCGTGGCTCAATTGGGTAAGGAGGTGCGAGGCTGGTTACACGGAAAGCATCCTCCCACATGGTCTATTATTGAACCGAGCTCGAAATTGTGAGGTGTTCAAAGCAAATCTCATGGCTTGCAGATGCCCCAGAGCTCCTCTACACTTTGGAGCCGTGAACGAGCGGCGCTGATTCGCCAATGAACCGTCCAAGATCCCTACATCTATATCGTTAATGGATGCCCGTGGTGTTAATAAATCCCACGACTACTACCATCAAGTGTATTCAAATTTGGTCAAGATGTCTACATTGCTCTCCAGCGCTACCATTTTCCATTTTACAGGACAACGTGGTAACAGCCATTGGTCGGGATATTTCACACAGCCGGACGAACCTTGCTCGCCTGGTGGAACACGGCAGTTGAGCCTAATTGAGCAGTCGGAAAAGCAAGCCTGGCGAGGACAGTTTGCGGTCGAATGATGGACGGTTACACATGGGATTTGGAGAGGTCCTCGGCGAAACTGCCAGCCTGTCCAGATTATGTCGACACTGCCCTCCCCGCGCACGTGGAATAACTCTAATTGTCAAGAGCGTGGCGAGAGCACCTATCAACTACAATTGGTACAAATACTCTGTACGGAGTATAACACCCCTAGGGATATTCTTAGGGAAGCAGCGCAATCACCTTTAGAAAAATCCCCGCGCGACTCTCGTGTCGAGATGAAAGTAAGAGCGTCATGACCACGCTTTCCACGTGACTTGTCAAATGATCCATTTCCCAATCAGGCAGTGAGCTACCCTGTTGGTGGCGACAACCTTCAAAGCCATGCTTCAGCACGAATCATAGCCGCTCGAGCAAGCCCAAATGAAGGGGGCTGGCTCAGTCGACGCCCAGTCAATCCGTCGCAAGGACCATCCAGCCTAAGCGATTACACGTTTCGTGTAATGAAGGCTGAACGACAAGCGACGCCTCGTGGCACTAATGCAGGACCGCAGGATTCAAAAATGCAAGATTAAACATGTCTCAAGGAAGCAATGGGCCAAATCTTGCAAGATTCCGCCGTCTCACATGCAAGTCACAAGATTCATGGGAAAAGGGATGCGGTAGATCGGTGGCAAAGCATAGCAAATGGTATTTTATTCATGCCCATGTACGGAGCAGTATGAACTCAAGACGTGTCCCAATTTGTCCATGGAAAAAAGTAGTCAAAAAGTACGACCCAACCTAAAGGGCCAATTCCTCTCGTGATGCCCTACCAGGGCATAGAGACAAACTCCATCATTAACGCGCTTCCGTACCCATTAGATCCTTCCCCATATCTAGACCAGCTGCGAGCTGACCTCTTACAAGGCCAGGACGGCGGCGAGGAGACCGAGGAACGAGGCAGAGCCGATGACGAGACCGGCAGCAGCGCTGTCAGAGTTGGTCGAGGTGGAGGAAGAGCTGGTGGAGGTGCCGGAGGCGGTCGAGTCGGAGTCGGAGCCGGTCTTGGAGGCATCAGTGGAGTCGCCAGACTCGGCAGCGGTGGCGGTGGCAGTAGAGTCAGCAGTCTTGGAGGAGTCGGAGGAGTCCTTGGAGCCCGAGTTGGAGCTGCCGGTCTGCTCGGGGGTGCCGGAGGAGGCGGCGTAGAAGTTGTCCGAGATGCAGGACTGGACACACTTGGAGTAGGCCTCGGTGTCGGCCTTGGAGCCGGAGCCCTGGTCGCAGTTGCCGACACACTCAATGGTCTTGTTGGCCTGGGCCTTGTTGGGGGAGGGGACCTTGAGGGACCGTGTTAGCCAGCTCGTACGTCATGGAGAGACGTGATAATAGACTTACAGTGATGCAGTGGGACTGGCAGTCGACATCACCAGCCTCGCACTTGTCGAGACAGGCAAGCTGGGAAGCCTGGGTAGCATCGACGGAGGCGGTGGTGGTGGCAGCAGAGGCCATGGCGACGAAGCCGGCAACGAAGGCGATGGAGAAACGCATCTTGATGGTTCGTGGGTGAATATTAGGGTATTAGTTGGTAAGTGGTAAAAGAGAGAAGATCTCGGAAGTGAGCGAGAGAAGTAGAAAGTCGGGCTTCTAACGAGCGAAGGCTGGACAGGACAGGCAAGGTTGAGAGGGGAAGGAAGAGACAGACGGGAGTTCGCGAAGGGCTGGGAGGATGAGCTTTAAAGGCAGCCGGAGACCGACTCGCTTCGCAGAGGAGCACATCAGGGGAATTCGGAGCACAGAGGCAAACCAGCCCCAGCAGGGGAAAGGCAGCCAAGCAACCCGGTCCATCGGCCCTGATTAGCTCCACGGTCGAGGAGGAGACGGCCGTCGGCAACAACAACAGGGGTACGTACCAGCGCATGTTCAGTGGACTGGCCGATCGACCGCCGGATGGGGTGTCCATGGGTGTGTCTGGGGAAGCCCGCCAGGCCTCAATTTTAAATTTGCAAGCCATCCAGCAGGCTAATTTGCCGTGCCTGACGCCCTGGCACGCGCGAGAGGGCATGGCCTGACGGGGGGAGGATCGAGCCGAGTGCCCTGCAATTCCAGCGTGAAGCGGGATGGAGCAATTTTCCAGCCGTTCGCTTCTTTTCTTTTTGGGCAATTTTCGCTCTCGGTTGGTGTGTGTAAATTGTTCTCGCTGTGGCCGAGCTGCTGCCATGGCTGATCCGAGTCATCAATATCCATCCGTACCAAGGCTGGGCAATGTTTACCTCATCATTGTTTGGTGGATATGGATATGACACACAAAGACGGAAGCTCCAAGCTCCCTCCTTCCTTCCTTCCTTCCTCCCAAACGACCGACCCTCCATCCCATCGACTTCGCCCCCTCCTAGGCTCTCGTGTTCGACTTTTCCTCACCACCTCGGTCGGCACACCACGCACAACTTGTACACATCACCATTGCACAGCACAAAAACCAACCGCTCATCATTCCATCATAACATCCGCGCCATGTTCCTTTTTCAACGCTTCGGCGCCTAGATGCCGGCACTAGCGTCGGATCCCACCAAGCTCGATTGGAGTCAACAATTGTTTCAGGGGGTGGCAGCCGGCTCCCACGAATAGACATTGATAAAAAAAAAAAAGTCAGGTCGAAAGAAGGGGGGGCAAGCTTGGTGGGGAGCAGCTGGAATCTTGCCATTCGCCGCGAGAATCTCCGTGCGCCGAGCCAAGGACCGTCCGTCCGTCAACAAAACATTTTGCGAGGGAACGCTATCATCTCGACTCTCTGACATGGGGAACGGGGAGGGATCTGCGCTTCTCCCCTTGCGGCATGAAGCCATCGTTTCCACAAGATGAAAGAGAGATGATTCACATCAACTGCGCGAATGCACATGAACGAGGACGTTTGAACGGTTGAACCAGAAGCCAGCCCTTGCTTGGCTTCGCACAACAGCCGGACACTCACCGGCAGTTTGCTGGAAGCACCAAAATGGCTGCATGGATTCTTGTCCGTCCGTCCCAGCCGAGCAACTCAGACACAGCGACAAAGCAAGGCGATGGCCGCCAACCAGTCGCGTCGGTGCAAGTGGCGCGTTTGGCGGAGCGTGGCCAACGCTGTGTGGGTGCTTGGCTGGTCCTGTTGTAACGCCGCCCGGGTTTAGCTGACCATGGATGCAATTTTTCTTGTCCATCCAAAAGACCAGAGCTCGTTGTGCTTGCATGAATACGAGACCTCTGGGCCCCCAGTGACCTCTCCGATGGGGGGCATCGATGTCTCTCCCCCCCGTTCCCGTCCTCGCCAAACCTCGCAGACCGTTTGCCTAGACCGGGATCTTGACGAACTTCAGTGGCTCGTCAGGCGGCGCTCTGAGCTGAAGATGGCTCAGATGACCGAAGACTTTGCTTCAGGAAGAGAGCTCTCTGCATGTTTCTCTCGCGCACAGCGATCAGGGGCAGATGGGATATGAAGGCGGTGGGCTACGGCCTTGGCGTTTGCCTCCCAGCCCGTAATGAATGTGGCCAAGCCACTCCCAAGGTGCGACAGGAATAATAATAAACATGAGGAGCCAGTCAAGTGATTGACGCACGGGACGGGAACAATTGAGAGGGTGCATGAGGACCAGACGAATCACCAAACGGAACGAGGTGGCCCAGACTAGAGGCTGGCCAGAAGACGGTCTGGTTCATGCGCTGAGATGACTGTCTTGGCCATGCTCGCCAACCGCTGAGTTGCAAATTGCCATGGACCGTGTCTTTGTTAGGATGCCTAGCATGCGCAGGGAAGCTCAGCGGAGCATCACCGATTGTTCTCTCGAGCTGAAATCCCCAGAGAGGGGACTCGAGGCAGCAACAGGAACGGCTACTCGGCTCCCCCGTTCTCCAGTTCTCGACCATTCATCCATGCTTTTTTATGCTGGGCCCAACTCATGACCCAAGCCGATATTGCTCTGCTGGCAGCCGGCTGGTGATAATTGTCCACCCTTTATGACCCGCCAACTCACATTACATGCTCTTTGCCAGCCGAGCCGAGCAGACCGCTCATATCGGACAGGGGATATGGGAAATGCAATGCGACGCATTCCTACAGATATACATTGGCCTGTGTCCCATGTAAGTTAAAAACCCTCTGTACTCCTTACACCGCACAACTCCAATGTTCGGGCCTGCGGTCCCTTGCAGTGGCTAGAAGGTTGCCAAAGCGGAAGTCGTGAGAAGCTCTCGGAAGACGCAGCGAAGAAAGGGCCAGCAAACGCCGCCAGGGGAGGGTTTCCGAACCGGGGCGCCCTAGCAGGCCTCCCTTCCCTAGTCGTTGTCGCCCTGACAGGACCGCGCAGGAGAGCCCCCGCTTGGTGGCCTTCCGGCCGCGGGTCTTCAGGGATAACCCGGACCTACCAATTAATGTCCTGCATCCAAGGGTTGCCGTAATAAGGTTAGCCTAGCTGGGCTGGCATGACCTCACCGGCCGGGAGCCGTGGGAGCGAAAAGGCTCAAAGACTGAAAAGGCACGTTCAGGTGCTGGCGGGTTTCCTCCGTGGAAATTTTTCGGCCGCACGGAGTGTTCGCACTGTTGTGAAGCTTTCCGCGAGGGCCCTGCGGCGTCGGATGCAGCTCGCCAGTGCCGGAGTACAAAGGATGAAAGTATCGACCCAGAGCGAGGTCTTTTTTTTCGCTGCCCCTTTCCACCTGCCTGTGCCGCCAAGTTGCCAGCGCGCCTGCCAAGTGCCAACGTAGCCAAGAGTGGCAGCAGTAGCATCAAGCTGTTGCAAGGGCAAAAGGGAAGCCGCAACTGGGAAAAGTGGTTTGTGGCTCGAAAGCTCGGAGCGGAACCTTCCACCTCTCTCTTCTTTCTCCTGCCCGAGCTCGCCCGCACCTGCCAGGCCAGCCTGAGCCTGAGCCTGCAGCCTGAACGTGAAAGCCTTGTTCGGGGAGAACTGGAAGGAGAGAGAGATGGGGCGGGCAGGGGCAACCCTCTGGCAAGCTCTGACTCGCCCATGACAGGTAGCCACCGCCTGTGACTGGCTGCAGTGGCGACCCGACTGCCTGCGACGGATTGGGTCGCAGAATCCGGCCAAGGTGCATCGTCTGGAAACTGCCCATTTCCCGCCCGCAAACAGCAGACCACTCGAGCTTCATGTGAACCATCCAAACACATTCTGACCTGACCTGACCTGACCTTGAAGCACCTTCCGGCCGTTCAATCCGTCCACCGTCTGCCGTCTGCCGTTCTGACTCTCGCCGGGCCTCCGACCGCTCGCCAGCCCGTCCGTCCGATCCATTGGATCGTCTCGTGTTCAGAGACAGGTGCCCAATTTCCCAATCACCGAGCCCGGCGCCCAGAGCCCCGTCTCCGTGCGCCTCCGAAATCCCGCCCGCCCAGAGAAGCTCTCGGGAGGAACAAAAAAGATGCCTTCGCTCGAGGAGAACCAGACTTGGCCGCCTGCCATTGTCGACAGCGCCGATGCCCTCGTTACTTCCAATGATCCTAATCACCCGGCCAATTTGATTCCTTCCCTGTGCGCCAAGTTTTGGTAGCGTCTTGTTCTTGAGGTTGGGTTCGTCTGCCGTCTCCGTGCTCTTGAAGTCTCGCTTTCGGTTCGTCTCATCGTGAAGATGGTCCAGG
>JAMQMW010000052.1:0-14085 GCA_024115155.1 Thelonectria blattea
CTATTTAAAAAATATATTTTTAAAGATCAAAAAGCCATAGGATTAGTGCATTATTATCTTATAGTCCTTACAGCAGAGCCTAGCCCCCCCTTATCCCTTCCTAGCACTGCACATACAAATATCTCAACGGCTAGTAGCCAATACGGCGCCGCTCCTGGACCAAACGCACCGCTGGAGTATAGTAATCCCCCAGGCCCCGGAATGGCCTCGATTGGGCCGCTGGCTGTTGAGATATTCGCGTGCGCGCCGCCGGGCACTTATCAGATGGTAGTTGTGTAATCGCATACGATTTCCCGAAATTACTCCGCAAAACGACCCCACGATAAGTCCTGCTTATCAAGTTCGAGGCCAAGAACGAGTCTGCTCCAGAGGCCCTGGCTCGGAAGCCCAAGCGGGGGATTGCTCGAGGTTCTGGACATACAAGGAAGAAGGCTAGGGTTGATGATTGAACTGAGTATTGAGATGAACGAAGACATGATAACCCCAATAAGAGTTGACGCGGGTTTCGATCTAGCATGATGGCTTCACCTACTCACGATACCCGAGCTTATTTGATGCCTATTTAGAGATTTAACAATATAGACGTAGCGTGACGATATATCAGCATCGAGAAAGAGGAAGCCAGTCCATATTTCAAATGCCAAACCAAGATGCAATCAAGACCTAGTTACATTCTACCCGTGAAAACTCTCATCTTGGTGCCTTAATGCCTCTTGGAGTCGCGTCGCGGGTTTTAGAAGGTGCGCGGTCAATCGTGCTAGACCCGGCCGTACTCGGATTCCCCTTAGCATCCGGCCCTAGATCCTCCAGGAAGTTAAACCTTCAAGGCAGGCGTTCGTCGCGTGATGCGAGCGACTTCACACCGCTCCAGCCAAGCCGCGACGCCAGGTGATGGGGTCTCCTTGGGCTGGATCCGGCCTCGGGCTCTCGAGGAGACGGAAAGCTGACTCGGGCGCTCCAGGGCAAAACGGAGCGCACAGGCCAGGCTGAGCTGATCGAAAAGTTGGTGCAACGCGCGCAGCTTGGTGCCTGCCGATGTAATGCAGAGTACACGACCGGTACACGAACTGGATACTGGCAGGCTCTTGTTCGGGCTAAGTACGTTCCTGAATAGTTGCCTCAATGCTCACCCTCTAATCGAGATTAGGACCTTTCCCAGACCATGCTTGGCCCGCTGAGCTGCGGCGGATCCTCGCTCGGATCGAAGAGGCGAACAAAGGTAAGGCGTCACCCCCAAACTTCTAGTCCTGAGCCAACAGCAGCGAGATCAAGCCACAACGGGAACTCCAGTCCTGGCTCGTCCCCTGGCCCTTCCTTAAACAAGCAGTACCATGACCCCCCCAGAAGAGGCTCGTCGGCACCTACAACTAGATCTTCCACCAGCCCGCATTCCGGCACTGGCGTTTGGCACGCTTTACTTGTGGGCGCGAGGTCTCTAGCGTCCTAGCGCGCGTCGACAACGTGGGGGGGTTTATGGTAATGACCTCCCTAGAGAGCACAGAACTGGTATTTGTCCTCGTTTTTCTTCTGCGTTGAGCTCCTCCGATGATGCTGTATGACTTTGGCCAATCACCGCAGGATGCGCAAGATCAGGGTCTGCCAACAATTCTGCCTCAGCTGCCAACTCAGCCGCATGGCGGGGGTGCTGAGCCTTCTCTTGACCTTTGCCGTCGCGCCTTTTTGATCCTCCCCCCATTCTAACCCGTTCAACTCGAGCTGTTTATTCACTGCGAGCTACGCATCTCGAAGCTCATATTTCCTCCATCTATTTGCTCCCCCTCCGCTATGGCCGAGGCCGCCGGATTAGCCGCGAGCGTCATCGCAATTATCGAGCTGTCCGCCAAGGTCTCTGCGCTATGCCTCGACTGCTCCACTGCGGTCAGCAATGCCAGGGCAGACATTATACGCCTCCGAAGCCGATTAGACAACTTGGGCGCAACATTCCGAGCGGTTCAGAAGCTTCTCGATGGCCCGGATGGCCACACGCTGCAGACGTCGCGAGAACTAGTCGACTCTCTCCGAGGCTGCACCACAGTGCTCGACCAGGTGCAGCGCAGGCTGGATCCGAGTAAGACCCAACGGGCGATGCGCCATTTCGGCCTTCGTGCCCTCAAGTGGCCATTCAACAGTAGGGAGGTGGGCGATATTCTCTCCAGGCTAGAACGTCACGAATAGACAATCACTCTCGGTCTTTAAGTCGATCAAACGTAAGTAAGCAACGTTAGATAGGTAGGGCAGCGCTGATAGCATGTTTTATAGCACGCTTCTCCTTGATATTAGACAGAGGTTCGAAGGCATCTCTGTCCAGCCCGACGATAATGCATCGTGCACCCGTAAGCCTTGGTTTTGCGTACCATTCGAGCGTGACCCCAACTTCGTCGATCGACCAGACATCATGGCTTGGGTGATGGAACAATACACAGGCCCGGCTAGCCGTATGGCCTTGGTCGGCATGGGCGGATTTGGGTACGAGTTGGCGTTGCTGAGCGAGATTATTGCTAAAGGTCATCGATGTGCTGACACAACACAGGAAATCGCAGGTCGCCATTCAATTCGCCCATCACATCCACAAAACATCGCCGCAAACAAGTGTCTTCTGGGTCCACGCGAGTTCCGAGACCAGGTTCCGAGAGGCATACCAATCCATCGCAGACAGACTACAACTGCCCCAGCGAAATGATCCCAGTGTCAACGTGCTCGGACTGGTCCGTGACTGGCTGCAGAGAGAGGACATCGGCCCATGGCTGATGATCTTGGACAATGCTGATGACGTCAACCTATTCTATGGTACGCCCAGAGCCGACACCGACCGTCGACTCGCCGATGCGCATCCCATTTTGCTGAGGGGCGAGTCGCCGCTCGCGTCCTTCTTGCCAAAGCGTCGCGATGGAACCATCCTCGTCACCTCTCGCAGCTTGGATGTCGCTGAGAAGCTGACGGGTAGCCACAGAGCTGCCCGCAGAGTCTCAGCCATGGATGACACCCAATCCCTTGAGCTTTTCCGGAAAAAGTTGGAGGGAGACTTCGACCAGGACACCGCCGCAGATCTCCTTAATGCTCTAGACCACATCCCGCTCGTGATCACCCAGGCGGCGGCATACATCAATCGTCGCGCCCCTCGCGTATCGGTGAGAACATATCTAGACGACTTCCGCAAGAGCGATAGGAAGAAGGAAAGCCTCCTTAATAGTGATGCGGGAGATCTGAGACGAGACGAGACTGTCCCAAACTCTGTTGTTACAGCCTGGCAATTGACGTTTGAGCAGATACGCCGCGAGAAACCCTCGGCAGCTGACCTGCTTTCGTTCATGAGCCTTTTCAATCCATAAGGCATCCCTGAGTTCGTGCTTCACAGTTATCGAGGTGATATGTCGGAGCATGCAGATAGCGACGATATTGACGAATTTGAGGATGACCTAGATGTTCTCCGTGGCTATTCGCTCGTATCCGCGACTGCAAAAGATGATGTTTGTGAGATGCATTCCCTTGTGCAATTTTGTACGCGAGTTTGGCTGTCTCAAGCCAACAAAGCAGAAGAATGGAAACGAGCATTTCTATCGGCCATGTTAAGATATTTCCCATTTGGTGTGTTTGAGACGTGGCCAATTTGTCAGATGCTACTTCCCCATGTCGAGTCTACCCTGGATGAGGAACCGCCAGAGGAAAGCCAGGAGCAGTGGGCTAGTTTGTTGACGAACTGTGCATGGTATTTGCTTACTACAGGCAGCTACGGGGCAGCAGAGAAGTTGAACGAAAAGGCTGCGGAAAAGAGGGCAGCCATTTTCGGAGAGGAGCATCCCTCTACGCTGACCAGCATGGCCAACCTGGCGTCAACATACTGGAATCAAGGCCGATGGAAGGAGGCTAAAGAGTTAGAGGTGCAAGTAATGGAGACGAGTTTGACGGTTCTGGGAGAGGAGCATCCCGATACGCTGACCAGCATGGCCAACTTGGCCATCACATGGAAAGATCAAGGCCGTTCTGGGGATGCTCTAACCTTGATGCAGCGCTGCGTGGTTGCACGAAACCGAGTGTTGGGCTCTAACCATCCGGACACGGTGTCTTCCTTAATAACTCTGGCTGAATGGCAGGAATGAGCGATCGATTGCAGTGGACATATAACGTTTAATTTATAGCTATAAAAGAGTCCCTGACCACTCACGTTGTTACATATCTGATGCGTAGAGATTTGTCGAAACGTATATCATGCTATGGGACCTAAAATCATCCGTCCGCATCATCTGAGGATGAAGTGTGCGGACTGGGATGCTATCTGCCATCCGCATAGTGATGCATCCTTTGTCTTCTTTGATGATGAAGATCCTCCGTGGGCTCGCGTGCCACCGGATGAGCTGGAGACGGAGCTTGATGAGAGTTCAGAAGCTGCCGGACCCAAAATAACCACTTCAGCATGCCAGCGGATTTGACCAACTTGACCAGCTGAGCCGTCCCTTTTGCCTTCCGCTGTAGATACGACCTGACCTGTCCTTCCATTGCGCTATAGAGGATACATCACTAAAGCAGACGGATAGAACAGGAGGCGGGATGGCTCGTAGGCCCAGTTCCCTAATTACTTGTCGGTAAAACGCCTTGAATGTATTCTATCTTGTATTCTATGCTAATGTCTAAAATGGCACTGCCAGTCGAAGATATATAGAACAAAAAGATGAATCCGCTTAAGATTTAAGTCCATGGACCCGCATGGCATGATTCTGAAAGTGCATCTTGTGGTCTAGCGATAACTTATAAACCTGGCAGTAAATCTCACTGTCGTCCCGCAGATTGGATAGGTGCCTCCGCCGGAAGTGCTTAGATAAATCGCCGGCCGTATAAAACTCGCGGATGAGGTCCTCCACGGCCGCATCATCGGGCGCCAAGGAGAGAGCCTTTCCGACGCAGACAAAACACCGTCTTGGCCGCTCGCTCTCTGTCTTAATGAAGATAGACCTTATAGCAATGTGCAGAGGGCTTTCGGCTCGAGGGTTGCTGGTAGTTGCATGTCGGCTTGGCTCGGTTGATGAAGTGTTTATGCGCTGTATGGTCTGCCCTTCTTTAACGATGCAGTACGCAATGATGGCGTCCATTGCATTGCCCCGTCGCTGATATTGGCCCTCGAGCGTGTTATCGGATGGAGCCGTCAAGGCTTGGACCAGCCGTTTCTGAGCCGGTCGCTGAGGGCGGCAGCGCCGGTCTATGACCTGATCTGGGCGCCAATTCCCTGCCAATTGTCGCTCAATATCGTCAACAGCCTGGTCGGCGGTCCACTCATCTCGGATCTTCTGCTTGAGTAGCCTTTTGAGGCGCATTTTCTCGCTTCTCAACTTGGCGCAGTCCTCGAAGCTCTCGCTCCAACCGCTTGATAAGAGGGTCCGTGTTGATAGAGGCCGCTTGCTTAGGCGTGAGGTTTGTAGGCCGTCGCTTGCTGATCGAGTGGCCCACGCTGTAAGCTTGTTTAATTAACGCCTGCTGTGGTTTCTGACCTCGGATAATCGCCCATGTGTCTGCGCCGACCTCCCGTCTGAGGTAGTGGTTCCGGAATGGAACCGAGTTTGCATGACCCAGTGCCAGGTTTCGCAGGGCCTCGCTCATATCGCCTGGTGTTTTATATTAGTAAAGATTCCTTAAATAGTAGGGCTGAGATTGACCACTTTAATTGAACTTGTTGGCTGCATTATAGCGCAAACTATATGGGATTGGACACTCTTTACACTCTTTACACTCTTTACACTCTTTACACTCTTTACACTCTTTATACTCTTTATACTCTTTACACTCTTTACACTCTTTACACTCTTTACACTCTTTACACTCTTTACACTCTTTACACTCTTTACACTCTTTACACTCTTTACACTCTTTATACTCTTTACACTCTTTACACTCTTTACACTCTTTATACTCTTTACACTCTTTACACTCTTTACACTCTTTACACTCTTTACAGGCAAAAGAAGGGGTTAGCGTTGCCGCGAGCGTGGTACTGGGAGATGGACGCGACCGCCGAGGAGATCCTAGTAGCGGGTGGGGATCCGGTGAGTGCGACGCATCGCTCATCGAGGCCTATAAAGCCGACCGCGAAAGCCCAGAAATTCTGGGAAGTAGCCTCAAGCCAAGCCGGGACATCGAAGAATGTTGGCACAAAACAAGTTGGAGCTGGTGACAAGGGCTTGGGCAATGCGGACGAGGTACTGCAGGCCATGGAGGGCGCAGCGAGCAGCGATGCATCGCTGATCCAGGTGATGCTCCAAACGACGCTCCAGGCGATGCTCCAGGAAACGTCGAACAACCTCATGGGCAGACAGGAACAGATGCTGGAGAGGCTCTGGGGGGCCTTGGTGGAGAACCAGCACAAAGCGACAAAGGTGATGAGCGATCAGCTGGAGACAATCCGACAACTGCAGCAGGAGATACGGACACTTAGGGCCGAGGCAGCCGAGGACCGGAAGAAGGCCGAAGAAGCCAAAGGCATGCACGAATGAACCACCGAGGAGCTGAAGGCGATGCGGGAAACAAATGAGCGACTCAAAAAGACCCAGGAAGAATCGACGGAAGAACTGAAACAAATGTGAGACCAGACCACCGAGGAGCGGAAGGCGATACGTAAAATAAATAAGCAACTCCAAAAGACCCAGGAATAAATTACGGAGGAACTGAAATAACTGCGAGAACAGCTCGACATGATAGCCCAAAGCATTACGGCCAACAGTGCCCAGGCGAGCCCGCACCCATTGTACGCAGACATAGCGCGTATGCCCCCGATAAGCCAGCCCAGCAATGTTCGAACTATCTCATCGCGGCGCATAACACCGTCCGCCCTCACCGATACCCTCTTCTACACTATCGACACATCACGCATTGATAAGGAAGAGAAGGACAAAGCGCAAGTGGGAGGAATCCGACAGGCCATTGAGGAGGAGATGCGGAAGAGGGAGGGCCGATAGGGCTGGAGGTATGCAGCCGTAGTGAAAGACGCAAGGAAGGCAGATCGCATTAAGGTGATCTGCCGAGATGAATCGGAGATGAATCTCGTCAAGGAAGCAGCAGAGAAGACAGCAGTCAAGGGCGCAAGAGTCCTTAGGGACTAACTATACCCAGTTAAAGTCGATAGTGCAAATAGAATAGCAGTGTTGGACTCAGCGGGCAGTGTACTACCAGGCGCGGTGAAGGCACTAGGGAAGGAGAATAATGTAACAATTGCTAAGATACACTGGCTTAGCGACAAGGAGAATAGGAAATCCTACGGCTTGATAGTGATCTACATTATAAAGGCGAGCAATGCGTAATGGCTCCTGGAAGAGAGATACTTTCACCTCACTGGGGAGTCAGCTAGCACCAACGTTTTCGAACGACGCTAAAGCCCGGCTCAATACTATAACTGCTGGGAGCTTGGCCATAAAGCTTTCACCTGCATTAAGCCCCAGCAATGCGGCAAATGTGCAGAGATTGAATACCACTATATATAGTGCTAGGCGATTGAACTAAAGTGCGCTCTTTGCGGAGGGCCATATAAATCGCTTAGTTATAACTGCCGAGTACAATAACTATATGGCAGCAATGTATACTAACCTTTAGATCCTCTAGCTTAACGTAGGGAAGAGGGATGCGGTGCAATTAAGCATGATAAATGATGAAGATTTGCGGGACTATGCAGTACTGGCAATAGCCGAACTATACGCATTAAATATAGACGGTATGGTGGTAGCACCAAATAACCACAGAAACTGGACGAGATTAATACCAATAAAGAAACATAAGATATAATAGCCAATCCGCAGCATGCTCTAGATCCACAGGGATCTAGAGGCAGAGCAGGTGCTAATACCGTCAGCCGACCTGATGGGGGCAATAATATAGCTGCCCGACCGGGACGTACTGGTGGTATCAGTGTATATGGAAGGGAATAATGAGAATGCTCTACGTACGGCAATAGGGCATCTACGCAGAGTGATAATGGGTTTCTGGGACGGCACGGGGAAAAGAATGGACGTGATCTTAGCAGGCGACTTTAACCGCCACGACTAACTATAGGGAGGCGACGAGGTGACAGGCAGGCGATAAGGGGAGGCAGATGCAATTGTTAATCTTATGGACAAGCACGGCCTCCTTAGCCTCCTCCCCAGAGGAACGAAAACCTGGGAGAGGGGTGGTACGGAGAGCATGATCGACCTGGTACTTGCATCGTCCGAACTGGCCGAAGAGATGGTTCACTGCAGTATTCACCAGACCGAATATGGGTCGGACCACAGGGCCATCCGGACCGAGTTTGACCTCATGACGCCAGAGAGGACGGCTGAACCGAGACTGCTCTTCAAGAACGCACCGTGGAACGCGATCAAAGAGAGGGTAAAGGACCAACTGGCGCCGCTCTCGTGGGATGGCGGCGTTTAGGCACAGACAGACAGGCTGATGGAAGCAGTGCTCGGCGCAATCCACGCACTGGTCCCGCGAGCGAAGCCATCGCCATATGCAAAGAGATGGTAAATAACTGACCTTACCTGACTCCAGAAAGCCTATACATACTGGAGAAACCTGGCGAGGGCACAACGATGGGCAGGCCATAGGCAGGACAACCTAGAGAGCTGAGCGAAAGTAGCATCCAAACAGTATTACGACGCCATCAGAAAACAGAAGAGGACGCACTGGGAGGACTTCCTCGCAGACGGGGCCAATATCTGGCAAGCAGCCAAATATCTCAAACCTGGCGGCAACGTGGTCGGCGACAAAATACCCCGGCTGAAAAGGGTGGACGGGACAACGACGCAGAAGGCGGCGGAACAAGCAGAAGAGCTATTGGCGACATTCTTCCCGCCGCTACCGGCAACCATCGAAGACGAAGGTCCACAGCCACGGCGGAGAGAAGTGGCCATGCTAGACTTGACGCTAGAGGAGGTGGAGGAGAAAGTCATAGTGGCCAAGGCGTGGAAAGCACCCGGAGAAGACGGGGTGCCGGCGATAGTGTGGAAACAACTGTGGCCGGTGGTCAAGGAGCGCGTAATGCACCTATTCCGCACCTCACTGAGCGAAGGGCAGCTACCACACCAGTGGAGGAGCGCCAAGATCATCCCGCTCAAGAAGCTGGACAAGGGCGACTATACGCTTGCAAAGGCATGGCGGCCGATCTCGCTGCTGTCGACGCTGGGCAAGGTGTTCGAAGCAGTGGTGGCGGACAGGATCTTGTACGCTGCTGAGACGTTTGGGCTCCTGCCTGCGAACCACTTTGGGGCAAGGAAACGGCGGTCGGCAGAGTAGGCACTGTTGCTCTTCTAAGAACAAGTGTACAAAGCGTGGCGGAACCGCAGGGTGGTCAGCCTCGTCAGCTTCGACATCAAGGGCGCGTACAACGGCGTGTTCAAGGAAAGGCTGCTACAGAGGTTGGAAGCAAGAGGCATCCCGAGGAAGATAGTGCAATGGATAGACGCGTTCTGCTCCAATCGCACAGCCAGCATCGTGGTGAACGACTACACATCGGAGCAACAGGAGCTGCCGCAAGCCGGCCTTCCCCAGGGATCGCCGCTTTCGCCTATGCTCTTCCTATTCTTCAACGCAGACTTAGTGCAAAGCAAGATTGATTCTAAGGGCGGATCAATGGCCTTTATTAACAACTACTCAGCCTGGGTCACGGGGCCGACGGCGGAGGCAAACAGGGACGGCATACAGGCCATCATCGACTGGGCGCTGGCGTGGGGGAAGCACAGTGGAGCGACGTTTGAACACGACAAGACAGCAATTATCCACTTCACTCGCATAGCCGAACGCACCAGCGAGGCGCCATTCACGATCAACGGAGAAGAAGTCAAGCCGAAGGCGAAGGCCAAACTTTTGGGCGTGATCATGGACACGGAACTCAGGTTCAAGAAACACATGGCCAAGGCCGCCACTAAAGGTCTCTCGGCGGCCATGTGTCTGAGGAGGCTCAGGATGCTGCCACCACAAGCGGCCAGACAACTCTTCGTCGCGACCGTGGCTCCAGCCATGGACTATGCGTCCGTCGTGTGGTTGCACGCGCTTGGCGAAAGGAAACTGAAAGAGTTCAACAGGGCACAGAAGATAGGCGCGCGGGCCATCACGGGAGCCTTCCAGACGGTGGCGAGGGCAGTGGCCGAAGCCGAAGCCAACATCCAAACAGTACGCGAGCGACATGCCGTGGCCGGAATGAAACTGTACATCAACGTGCACACACTGCCAAAGAAGCACCCGCTCGCGGCACTCAAGGTGTCGACGAGCCGAAGGTACATCTCGCCGCTGAAGATGTTGGCGCTGACCCACGGCAAGGACGGAATCGGGCGCATAGAGACAATCGAGGCCTACGCAGCACCGCCGTGGCACCCCCGCGTGCCGCTGGTGTGCGAGACAGATCGGGAGGCGGCAGTGGCAGCAGCCAATAGTGCCGAAGACATCACCATCACCACCAGAGCTTCGGATAGACGAGGAACAGTGGGCATGGGAGGCATCATCAGCCACAAAACGGCAGGGCAAACGAGTACGGTCATGGCCAAGTATTCGGTCACCGTCGGCTCGCGAGACGACCAGAACCCATACACGGCCAAGCTGGGAGCAATAGCGATGGCATTGCGATGCATGCCTGATGGACTACGGGACCGAAGGCTTACCATAGTGTCAAGCGGCCAGTCGGCACTGAAGGCGATCGCGCAACTGCAACAGCAATCAGGACAATGCACCATCCGGGACATCTACAGCCACATCCGACGGCTAGGAAGAGGCAACAACAGGGTTGAAATGATCTGGGTGCCCTCTCGGAACAGTGCCTTCCTATTGGGGCCAGAGGCGAAGACACAGGCGCAGAGAGCAACGAAAGCGGGGCGCACGCCAGAGACACAGCCATACCAGGCCCAATCAACACAAACAAGACTGGCAAGAGAGCAGCTACAACTTTACCAGGCGCTACCAGACAGGGTAGGCGGCTTCTCCAAGAGGATTAACAGAGCGCTACCAGGCGAACACATAAAGGCGTTATACGACGGACTGAAGAGGCGCGAAGCAGACACGCTCTCGCAGCTACACACAGGAATGGCCAGGATTAATAGCTACCTGGCGAGAATCGGGGCAGTAGAATTAGACTTATGTGACTGTAAATAGGCAGCCGAAACAATGGAACATTTCCTCTTCCGGTGCACCAGATGGGATGTATAACGCGAAGGCATACAACAAATAGGGCAAAGCGAGATGGGAAACCTATCGTTCTTTTTGGGAGGAAAGTTAGCATCAGACAGGCCTAAATAGTCACCTAACCTACAGGCAGTGCAAGCAACAATCAAATTTGCAATGGAGACAGGAAGACTGGGAGTGAAGGAGGAGAATGGAACAATACTAACAGCTTAAATCAGGAAACATTAACACAATACTAACACAATACAGCCTCATTTTAACAGACCATGCTTCAGCTGCTGAGGATAGGATGCTAAACACTTAGAGAAATCGGCCTTTAAGCAGGCCTGTCAGATGGAGTCAAGCGAGGCTAGAAGAAAGCGTTCAGGGAGAGAAAGTAGGGCTTTATTTTTGGTGGTCAGGATTAATACGACGGAAGTGTAAATAGCATAGCGTTTCCCATGGCCCTATGAGATCCGTTCTCCCGGGCGTAATAAATCTACTACTACTATATGGGATTGTTGGATACTTAAAACCTAAAATCTCACCAATCCTCCTGATCTATGTAGCTATTATTTGATAGGATATAGGCTCATTCGGGGATAATTTGTAGTCAGTAAGGGTCGCAACTGCTCGGCGAAAAACGAGTACATCATTAAAACACTGCTTTAGCAGCAATAATAACTCGCGTTCCCTAGCATAAATATCTAGATTATCTAGCTTTTGTGGAGAGGTGAGGCTGGGTGCTCGGAATGCTTAGTGCCAGAATAAGATGCCCATGAGGAAGACATGAGGACTGAGGAGCAATAATGGATTAAAGAAGGTCTTAGGAATCGGAAAGGTATTCCTAAAGTAGAAAAAAAAAAAATTAGCATATTATGTCTCGCAAAGCACACCAGTAACCATTGCATCCTATGTATGCATCTTTGACCCCAAGGTATATCTTTATAAAAGCTAGAGTAAACCGGATTAGGATCTTATGTGGACCGCCTTTAGGATCTCTTGCTAATGCAATACAGATGTCCCCAAAGCGAAGATGTAAAATAGAGGTAGGACGGGCGCCCGCAGGAGTAAGCAGGAGGAGAAACAGCACGGTAAGGATGCGGAGCTCTCCCAGCTTAAATGATTTATTTGTGGTGCTGATGGTCGTCTCGATTTGTTCCTTGAGGTCGTCAATCGTCATGCATCGGTTGGCGCGCTTCTTATCGCTTAATTCGTGCTTCTTCGCCAGGTCTCTAAGCACCTGCCGCGAGAGTTAGCGAGGAGACGAGCTCCGTATTCAAGCTAAATTACCTTGTGCATGCTCCGATTCATTTTGGGGTCAACCTTATCCCCTGTGGCTCTCGAAGACAAGTCGGAACACCTTCCAGTATGTGCCCAAAGAACTTTTCTTCTTAGTCCCCTGAACCTTCCTGCCCCCTTTGCCGACTTTTTGGTTCAGGCGCCAGTCGAAAAAGCTATACAAGAGCGGGATAGAGAGGGAACTGTAATAATCCGCCGGCTCGCGAAAGAGGATCACCTTACAGTACCTGCCGAGAAAACCAATCAGTAAGAATAACCTATACTGTAATAAATTATGTATTTATGCTATCGCTCCTCTATTGCATCTAAGAGTAGCGTGCTGCTAGGGCTGTAGTCTTAGCTGTCGTAAGCGCTCTCGTTAAACTCCTCCACCGCCTATTAATAATATTCTGGCGGGTAGATATTCCCGCCGAATAGCTGGACCTGGTCGTCGATGTCAATATTAGCGTCGGGATCTGCATCGTCGAGATATAGGTCTTCTATATCGGTTGGATCGGTCTTGCAGTCAGAGCGCTCATTATTGCCGACGTCGAATAGGTCATTGTCGCTGTGCGGCGTGAAGGATGCATCTGAGTCGTACGGATCGTCAGGCTTATGGGTAGGGAAGGTCATGGGGGGGGTTTGAGTGCCAGATCGCGGGAGTGATGTTATGGAACGTTGGGCGACGGTAGAAAGAGAGGAGGATGGTAGTAATAATGGAAAAGGGCAAGCACGGGGACGTGTGCCCCTTAAGTAAGCTGGTAAGCGTCATTATGCGATAAAGGGCCATTTTTGGACCTCTCCGTGACTGTTAACAGTGAATAAGAATCAGGAACCAGGAAGTTGAGGGCAGAAGGACTAGCAACTAACAGCTTGGTGGGGCTGGGTAGTGACGGACCAGGTACCTGATAGATGTCCCGTCGTGGGTCCACTGTGATTGCAGTCCTTAAAGCGGCGACGTTTTCCTGGCAAATGTGCCGCTGAGACTGGAGGCAGAATCTGTTGAATTGGGTCATGTACGTAGCCTTGTGCACAGAAGGTCATGTGATCAACGGGCCCGTCGCCTGGTCATGTGGTAGGCAGCGAACGGTCGCCAGGCCACAGGAAGGGAGGAAAAAGGGGGCCTTTTGGGGCAGGAACAGATTTCGGGGGAGGACACACACAACACAATATAACAGATGAATAAAGGTCATATTGAAAGGCACACTAAGCTATTCGACAGGACTGCCATGCTTGTGTCCAATCCATCATGGCATCGTGGCTTGACAAGCGCTGAGCGTCGACTAGGTTCGTGCGTCCAAGCAGGCAGCAGCGGCCCAATCTAGGCAGCATGACATGGAAAGGCAATCAGGGTTAAGGCCATGCACGGGGGTCACAAGCAAAAATACAGAATACGGGTAGGTTGAGCAAATGTTTGGATTGCAGGATCAGGCCATGGATGCAGGAAGATGCAGCTGCTAGTCAGAAAGCTGACACGTAGGTAATGAGCGCGGTACAGCCAAATCACGATCTCCTCTTAGCGAGGTGGCCCGAACCTTGTTAATGGCACCCAGTATGGCTAAAAGTAGTAAGCTTAACATGAGAGCCCGCTCTCCAAAAGAACAAAGCATTAAGTTATTAATTAATGAGATTAATCGTTTCTACATCATTTTAATATAATATTTAAAATAATTTAAGCCTAATTTTATTATTAGTATT
>JAMQMW010000512.1:0-14198 GCA_024115155.1 Thelonectria blattea
CCGTCATCTTCAAGATTCTCATCATCGTCATTGCAGATGAAGATAGCTCGATACGAGGACAGATACGATGACCTCCGCGTCGAAGGTTCCCATGTGCTGGAAGGGGAAGCGATAGAGGGAGGAGGCTCTAGACACGGACCGCGGATGGGCTTCTGATGGTCGTGGGTGAGGGTTGATTATGGTTCTCGCAAGTACTTGTCCTGGGTGAGGGTTGATTGATATCCGGAGGCCTTCGACTGGCAATCTCCTTGCACCGATGCTCGACTGACAGTTCATCAAGGATCAAGGGGAACCCGGATTAATGCCTCTTCTGCATCATCGGCTTCCCGCCGTTGACTCTTTTCGGCCAGAGTCTCAATGGTCCGGGACATTTTGGCGAGACGGAATGACATGGACCTGGATGAGCCGATTCCAGGTGAGTCGGTGCCGTGACATGGCATTTACGTAGGAGGCCACTGATTATCTGCCGTGACCCGTTGAATAGATCTTCCTTCTTGTCTTAACGGGGTCCCCTTTTTTTCCTTCCTTTCTCTCCGACATCGTTGTCCCTTGTACGTAGTAACACGACAAATGTGTCCTCTCGTGATGACCGCACCTCAACTTCAGCTTGGGCTGAACCGAACCGAACCGCTTGAAGTGTAAAAATAAAGATTCCGAGGCCCGTCTTGCCGTCGCCTTCTTTTTACTTTTCGGCCGAAAGTCTGTTTTTTTGTTCCATTTTCCCACCGGCTGCCGGCATCCAAGTCTATGATGCTCCAAGTGCGTTGGCCGTTTGGGTTTCTTCACCGTGCGAACGGTCAACGTCTGCCGTTGTTCCCCCACTGTGCGCGGTAGGCGAGCACAGTGTGCCGTTCGCCCTATATCACCGGCGAATTAATACGCCGGGCAATGCGTCCAATAAGCTGATTAATCATTTAATCCGGTCCTGGATGAGGTTCGTCTGTCGAATGCTTCGGCTCCTCGGATCCTGTGCCTGTGGCCCTCTGACTGTGGCTCTCTCCAGTGGCTCTCTCACCAGTGGCCCTCTCCAGTGGCCCTGTGGCTTCTCCCCGTGGCCAACTGTGGCTCATCAGCGCTACGAAAGAACAAGTGAGGTCAGCACTGCGTACACGCCCGTCCCGTCGGCCGCCTTTCTGCATCATTCAGTTGAGGCCCTGGGGTTTTCCAGCAGCGGCATCACTGGACGGTAGGTCGGCGTCCTCCAGGCCCTAGACCCGTTGGCAGGTTCACTACCGCTCGGGGGCACGGTGTCGCACTGTATCCGGGCTTCCGCCGGCGGGGCCCCCAAGTCCCTTTGAATCAATGATGCCTCCTCTGCGGCCTCAGGCCTCGCCTCTTCAGGGGACTGTTTTGACCCCTCCAATTCGCCGCCCCTTGCCCAGCATTTTAGTCTTGTGCCGGAAGAACAAGGCGCTGCAATCGAACCCCCCCAATTCGTTGTCAGCTTTGCGAGAGAGGTGTCGGGGAGGTGAGAATGGTCAGGAACTAAATTGTGGAGGTGACTTGACAAACGGTAGCACGTATCCGTACGGCAGCTGCGAGCTGACCTCTTGCCAGGAAATAATAACCAAACGTAGCAGGCACTTCAGGTCACTCCTTCAGGTGGTTTTCAGGTCCTCATAAATTAGTTCAAGCGCCAGTCTCCCACAGTGCGTCCATCTTCCGCACGCCCCTCCCCCCCTCGTCACTCTCACCTCTCTCTCTTTCACGCACGCACACACACACAACCACACACACAACCGCATCGACATCCACATCCACATCGCATCCACATCCGCTACCATCCCAGATCCAGAACGACTTAACGTTAGGTCTTCCCAGACAGAAGAAAGGCACTTGAATGTTCGCTCGTTTTCCAGCTCGAGTTGCCTCCTTCTTCGCTCCATCCTCCGACTCGCCGCCTTCCGTCTCCCCCGACCGCCCTTCCCTCTCGTTTGTCGCCATAGCTCCTCCTGCCAATCAACCAGACACTCTCACCTCGTCTACCGACTCGACTCCTTCCCCCACGCGCGTTGACCCGGCGTCTCTCGCACCGAACCACCCCTTTTGGCAGGCCCCCCCCCACAAGCGCCTCCGTCCGTCCCTTATCCCCATTCATTCTCTCCTCCATCATTATCCCGCGCCTCGTCCTGCCTCGCCTTGAACCGACGCCAAACGGGCTTCCTCTTCCTCGTCGCCTCGCCCCTTCGTCGAAGGCGCTGTTCCCTGCTCCCGTCTCGTCTGACTTCAGGTTCCTCCGGATTGCCTCCTGCCCGCCCACGATCCTACCTCCTTCTCCGCCAGCCGTCTCGCCTAGCCTCGAACAGCGCCTCGCCGTCGCCATTCGTTTTCCCCCCTTTCTGCATAGTCGTCATTCACCCTCATCTCGACATTGAAACAGGTTTGCATGCGGAGACATCATAACTCGCTCCCGCCCTCATCCTCCCGACATCACTGCTCCTCGGCCAATTCTCCCGCGACATATCCTCATTGATCGTTTCTCCTGAGCCGCTCACGCTGGCCTGTTGCTCCCCCGCACCCGACTGTAGTCCCGGGCTTGTTCGCTCGCTCTATATGGACACCCAGATCACCGCGGCGGAACCCCAACATCCTTACTCTCCGAGGCCTTGGGCCACGACTTCCACGACGACGACGACGACGAACCCAACGACCACTCCAAGCTCGTCCCCAAACCCGAACGCGCAAGCCCTCTCCCCCGACGGTTCGCACCTCGTCGACCCCGCCGCCGTCCAGTACCACTTCCTGCCCCTTCTCATACCTCAGCAGTCCAACCTATACCAGGCACAGCTCCTCCACTACAACAAGCTAATCTCGCCCTCTCGAGGAGGCGGTTTGCTCCAGACGCCACCGCTTCCTCCCGTCGTGTCCTCCCCAAACGTTCAGGCCGCGCCGAGGTCGCGATCTTCCAGCAAGGTGTCGCTCAAGGACGGTTCCAACCCCAAGGGAAATTCGGGAGGCCATGGGAGCAGGTCACATCAGAACTCAGAAAAGAACCGCTCGGTCATAACCTCCAAGGAGGTTCCGTCCAAGATGCCTCCCAAGCAACCGACGGATCATGCCAAAAACCTTCCGCGTCGGCCCGCGCCGTCGCAACAGTCCCATTCAAGCTCCGTGCCCTCGACTCCCCATCAACATGCCCGCCAGTTCTCGTTTGAAGATCGCGAGCCCTCACCCACCGCCACCACGAACCACTCGCCCCGTTCCGCCTACTCCGAGACCAACAGCACCCTGCCGTCGCTGCGACCCCTGCCCCCGCGGTTAGGGGGGTGCAAGTACGAGACGGCCCAGATCAATTCCAGGAGGAGAATGCCTTATAAAATTGGCAATGATCGATTGGAAAAGCTGGACTTGAAAACGGTCAAGAAGGAGTTGACGAGGGACGAGGAGAAGAAGCTGGCCGCCGACATGCAGGACGTCTTTGAAAAGCTCCTGCCCACGCCGGCAGTCGAAGAGAACCGCCAAAAACTCGTCTTGAAGCTGGAAAAGATCTTTAATGACGAGTGGCCGGGGCACGACATCAAGGTGCATCTCTTTGGCTCGTCGGGAAATCTCCTTTGTTCTGACGACTCTGATGGTAAGCAGACTCTTACCGCATCGTCTCTAAAGAGCCCTCTTAACCGTCACTAACACGTCTAGTCGACATTTGTATCACTACGCCATGGCCCGAACTCGAAGGGGTCTGCATGATTGCCAACCTCCTCGCGAATCGTAAGTCTTCTTCCCAAACCTCGACCAAAGCTGACCGAAATAGGGGGCATGGAAAAGGTTGTCTGCATTTCAGCAGCCAAGGTGCCAATCGTAAAGATGTGGGATCCCGAGCTGGGCCTGGCCTGCGACATGAACGTCAACAACACCCTCGCCCTCGAAAACACTCGCATGGTTCGAACCTATGTCGAAATCGACGACCGCGTCCGGCAATTGGCCATGATCATCAAGCACTGGACCCGGCGGAGGATACTCAACGACGCGGGTAAGTGTCCCGCAGCGCGTCGAGACGCCGCTAACATTGTACAGCATTCGGTAGCACGTTGAGCTCGTACACGTGGATATGCTTAATCATTGCCTTTTTGCAGCTTCGAAACCCACCCGTCCTCCCGTCGCTGCACCAATCGCCGCACAAGCTGGTCAAGCCCGACGGGACCTGTAGCGAGTTCGCAGACGACATTGAGAAGCTGTCCAAGTTTGGCGCCAAGAACAAGTCGTCGGTGGCCGAACTTCTTTTCCAGTTCTTTCGATTCTACGCCCACGAGTTCGACTACGAGAAGTACGTCCTCTCCGTCCGCGTCGGAAGGCTGCTGTCCAAGAGCGAGAAGAATTGGCACTACGCCCTCAACAATGGGCTGTGCGTCGAGGAACCCTTCAACACGTCTCGAAACCTGGGCAACACGGCAGACGAATACTCCTTCAAAGGCCTGCACATGGAACTGCGACGAGCATTCGACCTGATATCGGCGGCCAAGTTTGAAGAGGCGTGCGAACAGTTCGTCTTCCCCAAGGAAGAGGAGCGCATTTGGACCCGACCAGCAGCACAATCCAGGCCTGTGTTGCTTAGGAGCTCTTCGCAGCAAGCCCACTCGGGTCGTGGCGGTCGCGGCAACCACCGAGGAGGGAGACACAACTATCGGAACAACAACAACCCAAACCGACGAGCGTCCTCCAGCGTCCCGGCTTACGATAACGGCATCTTTCTGCAGCAAGCCAACATGACGCAGGAAATGGCGTCGTGGTATGCCAACCAGCAGTTCCAGTTCCAATACGCGCAGCCGGATTACATGACCATGGCCGCATACCAGCTACGCACGCTGCAAAACATGTACCAGGTCCCGTTTGTGCAGCAACAAAACGTCGGCCAGCAAGCGAGGATGTCGACGAGCACGGGCGCGCAGCAGAACCCGGACCGGTCGAGGACCAACTCGTTCGACAACCCTCCCCTCAGCGCCCCTCTCCCACCCAACCTCTTTCCAGCCATGTACGGCGTGCCGACCTTTTTCCCGTCATACGACACGTATCCGTCGTCGCCCGGGGCCAACGGAGCCAACCAAGACTTTCGCCGACCTCTGCAGCGCACCGACGAGTCGGGGCTCTCTGCGACGAGCTCTCTGCGGTCTCACTCGCAACCGGCATCCCGATCGCCGTCCGGCCAACCTGCCGGATACTTTGGAAACCAGGTCAATGGACAAAAGAATATCCCGATCCCCAGCTTCATGTCTGACGACGCCGACTTTGACGAGACGCCCAAGGCGAACACCGACTCGCCGCACTCGGACGAGGGCAAGTACAATACCTTTTTCCTGGGCGAGAACTCGAGCCCGGGCAAGCAGCCGCAGGCCAACGGCGTCGCGTTGGGCGACTTGTCAAATCAGTCCAGTCCGGGACGACGTCGATTATCGACGGACCAGCTGCCTCAGACGATCCTCGACCGCAGGATGCGACGCACCTCGCGTTCTCCCTCGCCCCTGGGGCACGCTCGAGCGTTTTCGACGAGCACTTCGGCCCCCAACCCGACGGTGCCCTTTTCCGCCAACCAAAGCAGAAACCTCGGGCGTCCCCTGGTCGTGAACGGATCGGGCCTGAAGACGAGCATCACCAATACCAGCCCGCGTCAGGCCTCCGGGACCGAAAGCAACGCCTCGGACGAGTCGAGCTTGGATGGCCTCCGAGTCAACACCAACCTGGTCCCGACCTTTCCAGAAGGGCCCAGGTCGGCATCTGTAGCGTCGAGCATGCAGGAGACGTCGCCGACTCAGCAGTCGCCAGTCATTGTCAACGGCTCCAGCGCCCCAGGACCAACCCCGGCCAGCGCCCCGGCGCCTGCCGACGAGTCGTCGTTTCGAGAACGCATTCACTTTATGAACTCGATCTACCTCAACACATCCCACATTGTCCAGGATTCTCCAGCGAACGGAAACTCGCGTCTCTCTCCGTCTACGCGACAGCGTCTAATGTCTCGGCAGCCGCAGAACGGGGTTATTGCCCCTCTGGATCTCGCCATTTCGGACCACCGCTTCGACCGTCCGGTAGGGCCGGAACTTTCCCACCTCTCGCCCGTGTACGAAACCCGCACGCCGTCTCCAACGGCCGTTCGAAAGCCCGAGTTCAAGCCCGAGAGGAACGGAAAGGGTACGAAAAAGGACGAAGCCGAAAGCCACAAGCCCAAGCCGGCGCCACGCGTAAACGGGGTCAGGGAAAACGGCCACGTTCGCGGCGCAAAGAGCGAAAGTGACGGTGGATGGCAAAAGGCGGTTGGCAAAGGGAAGAAGAAGGTGAATGGGCAAGTGGCGAGCGAACAGGTCCCCAAGCACGAATCGGAACGAAAAGGCGGTTGAAGGATCGGGCGAGGGTCTTGGATAGTATGAAATATGCCGGATGATGCGACAACGATGGGATGTTCGGGCAGGCGGGAGACTTGGACATTATTCTGGATGCGTCCAGGCATGAGCGAGTGTATGATTGGCGAGAGCGTTGCAGCACTTATACCAGCGATGATGGCGTTTGAGCACAGATTGGCAAGCTCAAGCAGTGGAGCATGGATGCACGTCTGGGAGGACGGAAAGGACGGCGTTTGTCTTCACATGGGGGCGTTTTACATATACAGTTGCGTTTGCTCGAGACAAGGCATCTGGAGGAAGGCCACCACTTTTTTATGTACGGCATGGGCATCGGCAGGCGGATTAGATGGATGTCACAAAAGCATGACAGATGTACGGAGCACAAAATGAAATACTGAAAAGTTTTAAGTACGGATGTGTGTGAGTTTGGTGGTTTGAGGGATTGGTGCCGAGTTCCGTCAGCATGAGTCATGCGCCAATGAGATTTGAAAATGATTAGGCAGTCGAGCGGCTGAAGAGGGCCTGATGCAATCGGCAAAGCTCGGCGAGGTGACGTATGGAATCGAGGGGTATAAGTTGAGATGAGCATCTGCACATCACGAATAGACATCAATACACATCGAAACATCAATAATCACAATGAGCATCATTTCAGCCCAAGTCACCGAATGGGGCTCTCCCCCCAAAATCGCCAACGTTGCCCCCCCTCCAACGCCCACGGACGATGCCACGGTGCAGATCAAGGTCATCGCAACGGGCCTGCACCAGCTCGTGCGCACGCGAGCGGCCGGCAAACACTACACGTCGGGACCGCTGCCGCACACGCCCGGGGTCGACGGCACGGGCATCGACGTGAAAACCGGCAAGGTGCTCTACTTTAGCACCATGGGCGACCTGGCAGGCGGGGGAAGCTTCAGCGCCGTGGTCAACGTCCCGCGCGCGAACACGGCCGAGCTGCCAGACGGCGTGGACCCCGTGCAGGCGGCCGGGCTGATGAACCCCGTCATGAGTGGGTGGATGGCGCTGCGGAAGAGGGTGGACTTTGTGAGGAACGGGGAGGACAGGGAGTGGACGTGTTTCATCCTCGGGGCGACGAGCGCCAGCGGGAAGATCGCCATCAAGGTGGCGCGCATGCTCGGGGCGAAGCGCATCGTGGGCGCGGCGAGGAACGAGGCGGCGCTGAAGGGGCTGGGGGTGGACGACTACGTGGTGTTGAAGGACGAGCCGACCGAGACGGACTTTTCTGCGGCGGCGGCGGCGGACGTGGTGCTGGATTACCTGTACGGGCCGTGGATCGGGGCGTTCCTGGGGTCGGCGACGACGAAGGGGGCGACGACGGCGCTGACGTGGGTGCAGATCGGGTCGCTGGCGGGGCTGGACGGGTCGGTGCCGGCGGCGGGGCTCCGGAGCCGGGACGTTACGGTGCGGGGGTCCGGGCCGGGGGCGTGGAGCGTGGAGGAGTTGGCGAGGGAGCAGGAGGGGATGTTGGGGGTGTTGGTGGGTGTGAGGGAGGGGGATGTGAGGGAGGTGAGGATTGAGGATGTGGAGGGGGAGTGGGAGAGTAAGGTCAAGGGGAGGGTTGTGTTTGTTTTTGGGAAGTGATGGATGAATTCACCTGGTGTTGCGAGTCTAGAGGATTGTCCCTATCAGAAACTGTTTACCCCTATCCTGTTCACTTCCGATCTCGCTGCATGGTTCAAGTGCAACAGACCTCATGGTCTAACGTCATAAGCAGGGCTTTGGACTGCAAGTTGAGTCCTCGCCCGGGAACCTGACAACTCAGCTTCACTTCATGGAAGCCTAGTCTCGAGGCGAACGGCAGAGGTTGAAGATGGCGATAATATTCGTACTCCGTACCCCTACTTGACTGGCTCATCAAGACCTAGGTGCGGTCCGTATTCATGGTGAAACACTGGTAGGGCGTTCTGTGTCGGTTCAAGGCTGCCTGGGATACGATGTGCATGCCTAAGGCTGTTTCTATTTTCGTGGTGGCCGTTTCTTTGTTGTGAGAGGTTGGTAGTCGTCGCGATGGGGTCCGACACGATACGGGCTTTGATCGAGCAAACTAGGGACTGATGTCATGGATGATAGGGCTGTTTTGATGAGGCGACCATGGCGATGAATAAATACCGATGAACGGCCTCGTTGCAACGCCTTCATCCGTCTGTCCCCGCATTCGATCCGATTCGGCCGGTCAATTGTGGACACTGTGAACGCCCCAAGTTCGGCTGCTCTGTACAGTACGAAACCTACTGTGTACGACCAGCACCTTCCTCCTTTACATCTCCTCAGCGCTGTCTTTTCTCCTCACACACAAGCCAACACACAAACCAACACAACTGCTGACGACGCAATCCCTTTAGGCTTTGGGTCTTGTTCAACCGTCGGCAATCTCAATCCTGAGGCCTGAGGCGCCGGTTTCCACTTCCCCAGTCCCCGGACCATCCAGCCCCGGCCGCTAGACACTACGTCCTTCGACGACGACAATAGCCGACGCCCGTGTCTGTCCACTGATCTGAGACTACCGTAGGACTTTTCCTGCCACACCACCTCGCCAGCCCTCCCATCTCACCTGTCGATTCTACGACCCTCCTCTCTCACGACTCTCCATTGCGACCTCTGCCGACGTCATCGTCCTTCCGTCCGTCCACGCCCGCGTCCGTTCTCTTCGTCCCCTCTTCGTCCCTCCTCGTCGTCCCTCCTCCCCCCTCGACTAGCTCAGTGCCCTCTGAGGCTCGACTCCCACGGGCTATCATGAAGTCCAGTCTCGACGCTAAAGCTGTGTCCATCACGGCCTGATGCCGTCTCGAAAACCCCCCGCCCCCGACTGTCACCCTCCGAGCCCAGACATGGTTCACAAGAACCCCCCCGAGAGCTCCTTTTCTGGCAGCACAAAGATGTGGAGTTTCGGTTCCGCGCTGCGCAAGATTGGGAGCATCTCGGTCGTCAAGGAGGGGTCTGTACGTACACCGCGACACCGTCTCCTTCGGCGCTGACCGCATCAGAGAATTCACACGTCCTCGGAAACCGAGAGCGACTCCCACCCCAAGTCGCCCGAATCCCTTCACGCATCCCTCGACAACGAATCAAACATTCGCCAGCTCCAGGCCATCGTTCAGCGCATGCGCGCCGGTCCGGCCAGTCCCCACCACGTCGACGCCGCCTACAAGGAACTCGTCAAGGTCAAGGACCAATGCGCGAACCTGTGTCGCATGATCCTGCAGGACGCCCTTCGCCGACCAGAAGCCCGACGCCGAGACTCGTCCATGGAAGCGCCCCGCAGTCCCGTCTTCGACACCAGGAGTTCGTTCAGCGGGAGGAGTCTTGCCGAGGTCGTTTCGGGTGCAAAGGAACCGCTAAACAACGACGCTTGGCTGAATGCCATTCGCGACTGGAAGACGTACCTCGAGGCCTTGACCGAGGCTTTCATGATTAGTCTCGCCGATACCTACAGAAGCTATGAGCGCGACGCCACGCAGGACATGATTGATGCTCTGTTTGCGAGCAAGCGCTTTCGCAAGGAAGCGGTTCTTCGCATGCGCAATGCCAGTGTGACCCGGGTCATGTCGGCGGATCCTCAATTTGTAGGCCATTACTTTTGCCTCACTGACTTGGGCGCTGACTCTTTAGTTTCCGCGATATGAAATCCGCTTTCGCAATTTCGAGAGGGTAAAGCAAGAGTTGCTGGAAATTCGCCAATTGCTGCAAGCAGGCGAGTCGGGCATCTCTCCCGATCGCACGCTGGAGGAATTCCTGATAGCCCCTCATGGCGACGCGGTTCTCGAGTTTTCCAACATGACTCCCGAGTCATCGCCCAACGATCCCGTGCTTCGATTCCGTGTCTCATCCCACATGCTGAGCGAGACGTCTCCCATCTTTGCCCGCATGTTTGCCGGGCGCTCCAGCAGCCTCGAGCTGTACGACGACGACGACATCGTGGCCCAGCTGCCACCGCCCCCTACCAAATACGCCTGCAAGGACGGCACAGAGGCGAAGCTGTATCGAATGCCCCAGCGAGAGCTGAACCGTCAGAGCGCCCTCGAGATCCTCCTCCACGCCGCCCACATGCACAACGAGAGAGTGCCCCGCGAAATCACCTTTGAACAGTTCGTGGCCATTGCCGAGTGCTGCATGCTGTACAAGAGCACATCCCCCATGGAGCTGATTGTCGAGCACCGGTGGTTGCCGCAATGGATGCACAAGGGGGCCGACGACATGCCCGACGGTCTTTTGGTCATTAGTTATGCCTTTGGCCTCAGGCAGTTGTTCTCTCGCATGTCCAAGACGGCCATTCTGAACCTCGTCGACGAAAAGGAGCTCCAAGCCAAGCCGTGGCCGCAAAAGATCAAGGACAAGATATGGGCCGTCAGGTGTGCCAAGGTCGCCCAGGTTCACGCGTGCTGCGTCAGCACCGCCCAGGAATACCTCCGTCCCCCGAGCGGCACCCCGACCGAAGAGCTGGAGGCTCTGCCCGTGACGGATCCTCGAAGCGCCGCCAACGCGACGGCCACGACGCTCACGAGCGTGCCACGGTGTCCGAAAGGCAGCCACTGGTGCGACGCGACGAATCTCGGCTGGTTGATGCTGGTGTACAACGAAATGAATATCCTGTCGCACCTAATGCGACCCAACGTCCTCTCTCACATACCCCGAGCGCCGCCTCCCACGAGAAGCCTGGCCCAGATCGTGGACACTCTCAGGAGCATACCGACACCGCCGACTCCGGTTCACAGGGGCGTCTGCGACCCCTGCCCGGCCTTTCGAGCTGCCATCAACGACATTTACAACAGCGTCTTGGGGCTGACGCTGTTTGACATTAGCGGAAAGAGCCACGGCTGGGCATTGTCCAAGCATCGAGAATCGGAGCCGCAGAGTCAGCTCAACAAGGGACTGAGCCGAATGGCTGCCCCCGACAAGGCGTACACCGTTGCGGTAGAGTTTCCCGAGAGCGTTCGCTTGCGTATTATGAGTGAGATCATTGACCTTGACGATTTGCACGCCGCTGCCACGACCAGCCGGGCGTGGTACGAAGCGTACAAGAAGCACGAGCTGTTCCTGATGCGCAACATTCTCCGCAAGGGTCGGGGTGTGCAGGCCCTTGCCGCCGAAGAAAAGGTGCTCAAGACGGAGTCGGACGTAATGAAGACGGCTGGTGATGTGGCCGACGGGGTGACTTTGTGCAGCGACGACTCGGACTTGGACGACGAGAGCCTTTATTCTGTGGATTCAGAAACAGAAATGTCCGGGACGCCACGGCGACTATCGGGCTCGCCGACACCGCGTCCGACAGAGGCCGTCACGGATGCCTCAACCCCCCCGACCAAACATGCCGTCGTCACCACGGAAGAGATTGACGAGCCCCCTTTGACAGAGGAGGAAGCTCGTAGAATTCTATGGCCTGAAGAAGCCATCGAGGCGGTCGAATCGCCAGTCACGCCGATGGAGGAGGGTCTGAGGGAGAAGTTTCGGGCTGGCGATTTGTCGTTGGTCGAGGGGCTGGAAGACAAATCCCTGGCTCCAACCGGGAACAAGCAATTACGCAGCGAGCATGACAGACAAGTCGGATTGCTCAAGGGAAAGGACTAAAGGGGGGATAACGATGAGATGTTTGGATACCAGGTTATGGCGTAGCGATTTATAGGTTATTTAGGAGGCATAGCGATTAATGAATACGTTAATACACGGTTATGATGAACTGCGACATTCCAGGGGTGTTTAATCACGGTTATGGTGAGTTGTGTCATTCCAGGGGCGTTGAAAAAGCCGTCCCTCTCCCGCATCACGTGTGCAAGGTCTATAAGAAATGATTCTCGGCTGGATGCCGAAACAAGCCCTTGTGGGGTGGCTGATTCAGCCCCCGTGGTGTAGTGGTTAGCGCGTGGCTCTTATATTTTCAGTATACTTGGAGATATGCCAAGATCGCCAGTTCGATCCTGGCCGGGGGCACCATATTTTTTGTTTTTGGATTGGTTCTCGAGTTGTTTTTGTTTGATGGTGTTTTTTGCTTTGTTTGCCAACAAGTTGGAGTGTTGGCACTCCGTTGGTGGTGTGGGAGCTATTCCGACGACTAACACTCAGTAGTGCATATGTGGTGCTCGAGAGCGATCATGAGATCTATTTATGCCCAGGATTTATAGTCGTTTAAGTCAGAGAATAACCAGTTTTCACCGAGCATAACCAGAGATCCAAGCATCCAGATAGACTGACCAGCTCACTCACTCAACACCCTCATTCGACAACTCCCCCGCCTTCTCATCCCCCGTCCCATACGTATCAGCATACCTCGCCGCAATCCACTCCCCAACCGTAACAGCAGGATACTTTGCCCCTTCACCCTGCTCGCCAGGAAAACACTCGACCACGAAATCCGGGTTCCCCGAGAAAAAGAACGGCAAGCTGTACCGCTCCCGGCCGGAAACGTTGATCACCCGGTGCAGGTTGGACAGGTACCGGTCGTTGGTCCAGCGCATCATCAAGTTCCCCAGGTTGACGACGAGGGCGCTGCGGGAAGGGGTCACGTCGGTCCAGAGGGAGGCGGTGCGGTCCCAGACTTGTAGGCCGCCGACGGAGTCTTGCAGGAGGATTGTCAGGGCGCCAAAGTCGGTGTGCGCGCCGATGCCTGGGAGGTCAGTTTGGAGAGGCGGAAGGGGGTCAGGGGGGGGGATACCTCGTTCGAACTCGGACGCATCGGGGTCTTGAGGCGGATAATGCAGCATCCGCAGCGTGGCAATGGGCGTATCGACAAAGTCCTCCACCCAGTCGTCGCCAACGCCCAGCGTCTCGCAGATCAGACGAAACAGCGTCTCGGAGAGTCCCAGCGCGGCAGACAAGTACTCGTCCACGACGCGGCGGAACTGGGCCGCGTCGGGCACGTCCTCGGGGTACTTGTTGGGACCGAGGTTGAACTTTTTGGCGAGGACCTTGGGGTGCGAGGGGGGGAGGTGCTGGCCTAGGTAGAAGCCTTCCTTGAGGTCGCCCTGGGTTTTCTTTTCAAAGTTTTGGGCGCGGAGGGGTTCGTAGCCGCGGTTGAAGCCGCCGATGTCTGGGGAGTTAGTCAGTGCTGGGGAAGGGGGGGAGAGGGGACGTACTCTTGTCGTATTTGTTCTTGACGTCGAGGGGGAGAGAGAAGAAGGCTTCGCTTTGGGCGAGGGCGTCGTCGAGGAGTTGTTGGGGGATGCCGTGGCCGACGACTTGGAAGAAGCCGTGGGTTTCGCAGGCGAACTTGATTTGGGCGACGAGGGAGGGTCGGGAGTTTGGGTCCGACGCGGCTGGGTTGGGTTAATGGGTGGTTGGGCTTGGGATGGGGACTTACCGGAGATGTCGATGGTTGGGATGGGCATTTTGGAGGTGTGACGTGGTTCTGGTGGTGAGAGCTGGGGTGTATTCGTGAGTTAGGGGCCTATATGGGCACAACTTCGACCAGGACTCGATTGTGGTCGAGGATTGGGATAAGAGGGAGCAGTCTCACCGAGATGAAATGTATAGATCAAAGATATTCAATTCCAGAGGCCGTCGCGTGCCGGTGTCAATACGTCTTATCGAGGACTATAGTTAGCGGGCTATAGGCGAAGGGCTATGGTGTCGCAACGTGAGGCCCAATTGAAGCACAATTCAAGTACAAGTTCTATCAAAGTTGAAGCCATAAAACATTGAAATAGACGGCAATCCTTTAAAGAAGCCCTCATTGCAATACAACGGCCAGCTGCGACGTTCGGATGACGCCGATCCCCGCCACGCTGATAAGCCTCGCTGACCTCACCGAAGGAGAGTCAAGATGAAGCTTCACACCTCGAACTGGAATGAATACCTATTCTATAAGAAATATATCTGTTCCTCAAGGGACAAAAATAAAGGAGGAAAAAAAAAAAA
>JAMQMW010000517.1:0-23153 GCA_024115155.1 Thelonectria blattea
CCCCCCTCCATCTCATCCCCATGGTCGGTCCAGCCGTGCATTGAAATGGCGTTGAATCCGATGCAGTCTGCTTTCAAGTTGCTTTCAAAACGCAAAAATGTGCTGGCATGGTTCGATCTCCCCTCGTTGCCGTTGCAGAGGGGGAGGGCTTCCCCGCATTTTCTCTGATCATCATCTCCTGGCTGTGGCAGCCTGGTAGGTAAGAGTATCCCCTTGGCGGGCGGGGCGTTGCTTCTCGATGGTCGTTTGGGAAAAGGAGTGCTTGTTCCATGAGCTGAGGTTGACGTCGACTTTTTTGGGTTCCCGATTCTGCCCGTGACCACTTCCCGAGATGGTGGTGGGTTGTATGTAGTATGAAGAATCTTGCTCTGGCATCGACCGTATAGAGTCACTCGCACCGTACATCTGTTCGTAATCTTTCATTCGCTAGTCAAGTATCCTGCCATTTGGCATTTTAGATGCAATCGTCGCCGGCACCCCGCAACACCGAGTTGCTACGCGTCTCGTTGCGTGGTGCGGTCTCATGGTCATGGACTGTCCAACCTCTCCCAAAAAGAAACACCCCTGCTCGAGTACATCACAAAAGAAGGAGTCCTCCCGCGGTCCATGCCATTCTGCTCGCGGCCCGCTTGCGTCTTCCCGAATACATGCTTCGTTTCGTTTCATTTGATGCGCCCCGTGGTCATGCCCCCCGTTCGTTATGTCATTTTTTCGTTTTCCTGTATATGTACTGGGTATTGATGTCTTCGTTGGTCTCACAGAGACTCGGGAGTGGGATTCTCGTGCTTGGCAGTGCTGCCCTTGCCCCTCCAAGTGCTGACTGCGGGGATGTTGGCCGGGTATCGCACCTCGTCCGTGCCGTAGGCGCCGGGCGTCAGCTTGATCAGCGTGTGCAGGGGCACATTCATCCACGGGCTCTTGGCCTGGTCCTTCTTCATGAAGTATGCGTAGATGCACCGCAGCACCGCTTGGTGCGTCACAATCAGGATGTCCTCGCTGCGTTCGAGCTCCATGATGATGGGCTCGAGCCGGATCACCACATCCCGGTATGACTCTCCACCGCGGTAGCGGTAGTTGTACTTGTCCTCGTCACGGGCCGCAAAGTCGTCAGGGTATCTATCCTTGATTTCTTGATACGTGAGGCCGTCGCACACGCCCGAGTCGAGCTCGTCCAATGCCTTCCACTGGAGCTGGTTGTAGTGCGGGGGGAGGAAGCGAGAGGTAGCGATGGTGCGTCTCAACGTGGACGTCCAGACGGTCAGTGGGCGATCGTCCTGAGACGGAGTCAGTCCTGGTTACAAGCGGCTTTGATCTGTAACTTACACCGACTGATTTGCGGACGAGCTCGGGGAGTTTGCGCGCATACTGCTCTCCGCGGGGGGACAGGAGGGTGTCACCACCGATTCTCCCGTCGAGGTTGTACAGGGATTCGCCGTGCTGTCTAAGTCAGTCTCCACAACCCATGGAAGCAAACACGGAAGCACGAGGGCTCACCCTTGAAAGCCAAACAGAACGCGGACGGATGTGAAGGTTCATCAGGTAATAGACGATGCGACTCTGGAGGTAGTCGCGGATGCGGCTGATGATGACTTGCTTACCGACGTCCATAATTTTCAGGTACGTCAGGTCGGCCTCGTTGCCGTTGGCGTCGATGGTGCAGTAAACCTTTTCGTAGTTTCGAATACGGTTTCGGAAATCCAGGGCGGCGGCTTCGGGGTCCTGGCCACGGTAGTCTGGGCTGGTGGTCTTGACATCGCGGATGTTGGCCATGATCAGCTCTTCATCGTCGCACTTGCTCTCGACGAAGAGCACCTCGACGCCCTCGGCGTTGCAAGTCTCGAGTACCCATTTCCTGCGCTCCTGCGTCGAGTTGGTGGCGTCGAGGATGCCGACAACGCCACCGGTGCGGAACCAGGCGAGCATGTCGGCAACGGCAGCCTCTGCAGCGGCGCGGCGCTTGCGCTCACCCTCTGGGTTGTTGGTGTCGAAGAAGTCGGCCGTGGGTTGGGGAGCATCGTTGCGCCGGTAGTTTCCGACATTGAAGGTCTGGGCAGGGATGGAGAGCCACTTGAGGTATCGCTGAGCTGTAGACGGGGAGGAAGAGTCAGTAAATGAAGAGGGTGGAAATACAATGCGGCATACCTCGCTGTGCTATGTAACTCTTGCCTCTGGCGGGCAGTCCCACCATGACGACACAGACCTTGGTGTCTTCGACCTGGACGCCGACGCCATTAGTTCGGGAAGGCATTTTGAGTCTGGAAAGTCGATTGGCGGCGACGGTCGTTATTGGGCGGCGACGAGATGAAGAGAAGGATCAAGATTGAGGCCGAGATCAAGATCAGATGAAAGGGGAGAAGAGAAGGAGAAGAAGAAGCGACGGAAGCTCCAATACTGCAGAGACATTCAGAGCGGGAAGCGGGAAGCGGGAGCGGGAGACGGAAAGACTCGGCCGTACGAAGAAGAGCTGGCACTGGTCGATAATGGATTAATGGCTGACAGGGGAAGCCGTGACGGGGCTAAAAAAGTAGATCGCGTGAGCCCCTTCGGAACGACCAGGCGTCTAATACGGAGGAAGAAGGGTGACGGACGGACGAGCTTTTGCCACGGCGCCGAGGAGGAGGAGACAAGAAGAAGGGAAGCGGAGGAGGAGGAGGAGGAGACTGGAAGGAAGAGAGAGTCCCTGCCTGCACCTGCCGTTTCCTGGGAACTGGGGAAATTCGGAAGAAGTAATAAATAAGTGTGGGGTGTGGCTGAAGCTGGAGATGGAGGGTGAATGCGAGGGCGTGTGTATTGTATAGCGTAGACAATCGAGTCCCCCCGGGAAAGGCGACGATGATGCGGCAATCGATCGAGTTGGGCAGTCAATCGAACGAGGGAACAATCAATCACCGCAGTCGAAGCTGCAGAACCACTGCGCGGCGTGTGGTGGTGGCGGCTGCGAACGTTTGGCGGGGGGGAACGCCGTTTGTAGTGGTGGAGGAGTTTACTGCTGCAAGCCTAAGGTGAAGCCAAGGTGAGAGTTTTCGGAAGAGAGTCGCAGCAGCTGGAGAAGGGTGAGAGCTTGCGAGCCGGGGAAAAGGAAACCGGCACGACCGACGCAGCGGGGAGGGGAGAGCTTAATAAAAGGTGGGGGACGACGATACGAGTGCAAGAATGAAGAAGAGGCAAAAAAGAATATTCAAAGGAAATTGGACGGTAAAAGTAACAGCCAGACCGAGAGCACAAAGCGTGATTGGATCGTGGCCCACGAGCTTCTTGTCACGGAGCTTTCGTGCCAAAAACACCCGACCCCACGAAAAAGAGCTGAGGTGTCTAAGTTGTCACCACGAATTGACAAACGGGCGACCCCTCGTGACCCAATCACGGGCCGGAAAACCCGGTCGGAATGATCCACCGCCGGCGGTCTTAAACCCCCGCCTCGTCCCTGAACGAAGCCTCCTCCAAGGGGAGACGAGAGAGGAGAGGAGAGGATAAAAAAACCTTGGGAGTGCAGGTGGACAATCGGGACATGGATCCATCAGCGTCCACCGGGCAGCTGATCAACCGTACAGTAATAGTCATGTATCTATCGGAGCTTGCTTGGCTGATTGTCTCGCGGAAGGCTGCCCCGGACAGCCACTTCTCTCATTCCAGCTGGAACCTTCTCCTTGGGTTCAGGTTTCCCCAGTCAACCCCTCACCTCCCACGCAAACCCCCGCCCTCACCTCTGGCCGGATTGGAATGCCTGGATATGGATTCTCATCCCCCGCCGAGACCAATCTGTCCTGCATTCTCGATTTCCTTGCTCTCTCCACCTTGTCCTTTCTTTGCCGAGGGTGGGTACCGAGTAGGTACGTACCTACATGCCTCCTCCATCATGGCCACCACCGTCGACAACTGTTGTCCTTCCTCCGGCTCCTCCCGGTCAAGGACAGACAGCAAACAGGCATCAGATACCTTGTCTTGATAACACTGCCCATCTTCGCCTTTTCACATCTCGCCTCCGGGATGCATGTCATCTCTCAATCCCGGATCCCGAACACGACTGTAACACCAGCAAGATAACTATGACCAGATGCAATCCGGTCCCGGCTCCTGTTCTCTGCCGGTTCTCTTCCACACATTCCAAGAGACAAGACAGACACTCATCGTCTTCACACTGCAGGAACCGCCACTGACAGTCTCCGTCCACGAGACCTTGGCCCCTCTCCGGCTCTGTCCGAGTTGGCACCACTCCCGCCCCCGTCGTGTCATCATCCTTCCTTCCATCCGTCCACAACCCCGTCACGGCGGCTCATCTTATGCCTTCGGAGCTGATCCGGGTGTCGTGACGGTGTAGTTACTTCGTCACGATATCTCTCTCACGCCTTTCTCGACCGATGCGTGCATTCAATCCGCGACGCAAATGGTCCATCTGACTTTCGGGGCCATCAAGGGTCTCGACAGGTCCTTGAGAGAGACACTGCAAGGTCAAGGGATTCACTCGCTCCCGGCATCCCCTTCGGTCGAGTCCTCGAGGGGCAGCTCGCTCACCCGGCTACGAGGTGGGGCTCTTCGCCGTCCATGTCCGTCCGAATGCTCCCTCTCTTGAGATGCTCACACCGCCTTATAACCGATCCACCGTTTTTCGTAGGCACATGGCCCATGTATGCGCAGCTTCTTGGACGAAGCCGACTTCGCCCGCTTGGATGAAGTGTGCGCCGGTGACGCTTCTCATCTTGAAAATTAGTCAAATCAAGGTACCCGCGATCTGGCCACGACGAGACGAGTTGCGCGCGAATTGGAGGAAAACCAACGGCCAGATCTAGCCTCTCGGGATCGAGATCCGCTTTGTGTATGATGGAATTCGGGTGCTTGACCGAGCAAGTCAGGTGAACCTCTTCACCGGGTAGCTCCATCGCTCGGTGAACAATCCGCTTGTTGAGAGCTTCGGTCACACATTAAGTAAGGCAAACAAAATCCAGAACATTCGTCGTGACAAGAAATTTATCGACCTGTCTCAATCGCTCCTTCTTCGCAACTACCCAGTACCCAGATGTCTCTCTCTTGCCCTCTTTCCCTCTTGCCTCTTCGCCGAGGCCGCTCCTGCCGGAGTATAGAACGTTACGTGAACCTCCCAGTCGGCCACCGAGATAAGCTTATCGGTCTCCTGCTTCAGTAAACCTCGTTCCAATGGAAACCCAGTTCATTCTTGAAGCATCTGCTTCTTGCGTCAAATCACCTCAACTTCAACTCCTCAACCTCCCTCATCCGGCCTAACATCTCGACTCCCGGCCCAACCGCGGCGTCTCTGAGAACTCTCCAACCTGTTCAGCCAAACCAGACTTTCATCGTCTTCTTATTTAGCCTGTAGGGCTAACATCAAACCGACTTGCTCATCCGAACCGACCTCTTCCCCTTCCTCGCATCATCCCACCACCATCGGCGTTTCAATCCCGGGCATAGAAGCGCATCTCAGCACCGCCGACGTCGAACACGGCCAGGACGTTTTGTAGAAACACATGCCCGAGGATGTACGGCCCGGGTCCGCCACTCGTAATGCCGCACGCACAATAACCTGTCAGTGGATCGACCAAGTCTTGGTGTATCAAGTCTTTCGGGTTGATCCAGAATTTGACCCCCGAGATGACGACTGCGAAGGGTGGCGGAATGGCATCGCACGGCACGAAATAACCACCCCACTGGTATAGGTACATTGCGCTGGGCTCGAAAGCAGTGGCAATCGTGTCGACCAAGGCTCCTGACCATCAGCAACACTCGATTCCTCCTCGGGCTGGGTTGGACTTACGCGGCGGGAGATGAATCATGGTGGTTCCCGTGTCGACAATGAAGGGATATCTGGTCATGTCGCTTCGTTGTCCCCAGGTCACGCCGTCTGGCACGATGGTGTAATAGGAATACTTCCAAGCCGTTTCCTCTTTATCGGCTAGGTTCGCCTATACACTGTCAGCAACACCGACCAAAGACGACACCCGAAACTAGGCGGAAAACGTACCATGATGAGATCCGTGGCTGCCTTGCGCTTGCGACTATACGATATGGGAGGTAGACCACCCCAAGCTAGGATCCCATCGCTGGAGTTCCTCTTCAGGGCTACACTGAAGCGTGGCTCGATAGTACCCCGGGATATGGCCCTCGTCAGAAATGGTGTGTACGGAGCGGCGGTCCAAGGCCTTTCTTCGCTGACTGAACCGTAATAGGCGCTGGTCAGAGACTTGTAGGCGAGGCCGAGAAGACCGACGGTGACGTTGTCGCCGTGCCAGTATGTCCGATTGGCGAGGCCAACCTGTTGTCCAGGTACCGACAGGCCACCACACGAGATGTTTGACTTTCCCATAGGCCCGGATATCTCTTCGCCCGAACCATACGAAAGGTGGAAGTGCACTCCGTCCATTTCCTCCTCCCCAAAATCTTTGATGTATGGTCTGCCGAAAGCGCAGACCGTCTGTGGGTGTTTATGACCTGTCATATCCTCGCATCGGAACTTGGACTGAACAGCCCATGTATCAGAGCTGCCGGTATCAAAAATGAGCCACGACGGGGTCCCGTCCCAGTCGCATCGTATGGCGTACTGGGTCGAGTATGCTCCCACGACAGATATATTTTGGGTCTTGCCTGGCGATCTGCCGGCCACACGTTGAAGGACCGAAGAAGGGCCTGGATATATCTGGCCATTGACGATTTTCTTCGTGTTTCTGAGTCGTGACAGGCGGAGGCTGGTGCGATCGGTGGTCGGTTTCGACAAGGCCTCGGCTTTCTCGAAGGTGATGCCGTTCATGGGGATCGAAAGGTCCCAGTCTATACCCCGAGTTTCGGAACCAGGCGCGGCAGAAAGTACCGAGCAGACCAATGCCGACAGGGCTGCAAAAGAGCGAATACGATGCATGATGCGACTTTAGGAGTCTATAGCAAAAGAATGACTCGACACATCAATGAGCAACGAACATTGAAGTTTGGAAAGTCGATACGAGTCTTGGTATGGAACTTGTCAATTTCCGATTGATGGATATGGACTATCTATCAATGGAGCGGATGGTGTTTCCTCGCACGGTAGATGGTATTTCCTTAGGTAACCAGATGACATGGGTTGTCCTACTCGGAGATTCCAAGAGATGGTGTTGCGAACCGATTCAATGGTGTTGCATCGCGAAGAAGGGACGAAAATGGACGTCCTTGGAATCGACGACGAGGGGACCCATGGGAGATGATCGAAAGACAAAGTCCCTACCTCGATAGTCCCTACTAGAGATAAACCCACCTGGCCCTTCAACATAGAACTACTATGACAATAGGAGATAAAAGGGGTTATCGAGTAGGATACCTACGCGTGTTGGCCCCGATCGGAGCTTGCAACCTTTCACAAGTGCTTCTGATACACCGAAACGGGCGTTCATCGTGTCTCTGAGCATGTTGTCCAACCTCGTTTCTAGGACTTTCTCGAATTTGATAAGGCGGAGATGACATATCCGTTGGTAATTAATCTTTCTACCCACGTACTGGGTAGTTATCTTATACTAGTCGGTGTCAGTTGTCAACTAGTTTACTGCTTACATGACACCCCCAGCCACACTGGCAATTTTCGCCTTCCTCATTCGAGGTGGGCAAAATAAGCACTTCTTTTTCGTTTTTCTCACTCGGCTGAGGCCGTCTGACTTTTCGGAAGGCTAACTCTTCTGAGTGCTTACGAAGTACGAATACCTACTGTCCACGCTTTCGTCTTTACGACGCCGTTGGATCGGCAAGGGCCTCTTCCGTTCTGAGAATGGTATTTTTCGCATTCTCGGGTGACGCAGTTTGATCGAGAAGATGCCCAGATGTCTTGGCAGGGAGGCGTTTTGTGCATTCTGCAAGACAAGCACAAACCATGTAAGCAATGCAAGGCCCGGTTGCGCACTGGTTCAACGAGGCAACGCCAAAACACTTGGCAAACGTGTAGAGGTGTGAACGGCTGCGCGGCAGTTGGAGATGCCGTTGGCCGTCAGACCGTGTGTCCGTTTTAGCCGGGTTTGTTGGGCGGACCTGGTGCGTGTGTAATATCTATTTCAGGGACCTTTCGTTAGTCACGGCAGATACCCCGTTGGTGTTTGTTGGTGTTGGTCCCTCGACCACAAACAAAGGAAAAGGGGCACTTTGCTTCTGCCTTTTTGCTCCGAATCCCGACATACTGGGACGACTCGTGAATCGTGGCTAATTCCAATCCTCACCTTGCCGCTAAGCAAACGGGATGAAATGCCCTCGAAGCCACCTCGAGCTCCCGCGCCACGGATCAACTAGGAGCGGCGGTGCAACAAATCAAGGGGGGAATCTGACGTCCAGCTCAGCCTTACAACACTTGTTGCTGGCACAGCGGTACCTTGCCAACTCCCGCTCTGGATGCGCTGGCCCAGCGAGAAACAAATGTATGTAGTATTGGGAATCCTGCTGGGTCCGCGTTGACGGGGGATGCGATCCTGAATGGAGACGGGATCGACAGAGGGCGAGGGAGATGAGAGGGCAAGGACATGGGAGAGAGGGCTCTGTGTGAGGTTCTGCAAGGGGGCTCTGGGTATTTCCCTTGGGGAGGCGAAGTGACGGTGCCAAAATCTCGCGTCAGATTGTAGCGTGTGGATGAGGTTGGGCTGGGTCTCTAGATAGTGGACGTTGATGCTTGATGGGTGATGGGTGTCCGTGGTCTGGGAGTATATATGCCATGCCCAGGACCAAGACGATGTGCAATCCATATCCATCAGCGCAGACAGACAGACCTTCAACTATACGCCTCCTCCTTCCTCTCCTTGAACATACTCAAATCACTCTCACAGCCGCTAGTTAGGTCAACACCATGACCAACCAAAAACCCTACCTCCTCTTCGCGGCGGCGCCCATCGACGGACACACCATCCCCCCGCTGCGCATCGCCGCCGACCTCATCAAGCGCGGCTACGAAGTCACCTTCATCGGCGGCGAGCAGTTCGAAGGCTCCATCCGGGCCGCCGGCGCCGACTTTGTGCCTCTCGTGACGGCCCTCACCCCCGAGATCATCGAGGAGCGCAACGCCATCCCCGCCGGCATGCCCCGTCTCCTATACGACATGAAACACATCTTCATCGGCAGCACGCCTGAGCGCTGGGAGGTGCTCAAGGGGCAGCTCGCGCGGCTCCGTGCCGAGATGCCCGGGCGCGAAATCATCGTGGTCAACGAGACGTTTTACATGGGCGCCAACCCGCTCGTGCTCGGGGCTCCCCTTCCCGAGGGCTTCACGGCCAGGCCCAAGGTGGTCAACCTGCACGCGGTGCCGTACGTGGCCACGAGCATCGACACGGGCCCGCTGGGACCCGGACTGCCGCCCGATGCCACCGAATCGGGCCAGGCTCGCAACCAGCTCCTGAACCAGATGATGATCATGGGCCCCTTTGCCGAGGTCATCGCCGAGCAGGACAAGATGCTCGAGACGCTGGGCGTGACGCAAAAGCTCGCGCCCGAGACGCCCTTCCACCACTGGATGACCATGCACGACACGACGCTGCAGCTGTGTCCGCCCAGCCTCGAGTACCCGCGGTCCGACATGCCGTCCAACATTCGCTTCGCCGGTTGCCCCACGCCGAAGCCCATTGCTGCCGACGCCGTCTACCCCGAGTGGTGGCCCGAGGTGACTCGGGGAGATCGCAAGGTTGTGGCCGTGACCCAAGGTACCGTGGCCAACGACTACTCAGACCTGCTCGTACCGACGCTCAAGGCGCTCGGCGACCGCGACGACGTGCTGGTAGTAGCCGTGTTGGGCCAGCGCGGAGCCAAGCTCGACTCTTCGGTAGCGGTTCCGTCCAACGTGCGTGTGGTCGACTACCTCGCTTACGACGCCCTCCTGCCGCACGCGTCCGTCTTCGTCATGAATGCCGGGTACGGCGGCTTCCTCCACGGCGTGACCAACGGCGTGCCCATGGTGCTAGCGGGCGAGAGCGAAGACAAGCCCGAGATTGCCATGCGTGGCGCCTGGAGCGGTGTGGCTGTGAATCTGCGCACCGGAAGGCCGAGTGTCGCGGCGGTGCGGGCGGCCGTCGATCAGGTTCTGGGCAACGAGAGCTTCAAGACGCGGGTTGGCGAGGTTCGGAGGGAGAATGAGGCGTTGCGCGTGTTTGATGTGGTGGAGAGGGAGATTCTGGCCGTGGGTGAGAATTAATGAGAATTAATGAGGAGTGGTTGTCGAGGTAGAGTTTGTATATATTCCCAGTCGAGTAAATAATTGAAGTCATGACGCCCATTATCTTATCTTGCTCCTTCCTGCATATGCACCTTCCCGTCTGACCCAAAACACTTCCCCTCATCTCAACACCATTGAATCATCCTCAACTCTAAAACATCCTCGTCTTCGCCATGGTCGAAACCTTTCAACTCTGGGCTGGTGGCGAGTATAGGCCTGGAAATGGAGACATGTGAGAGTTCCTCGTATCTCACCCTCTCTCTCTCCGTCCACTTACTATCATCCTCAGCATCTCCATCGAAAACCCGGCCACTGGCGACATCTTTGCCAAGTAAGCAACCCTTCCACGACCAACTCCGTCCATGCAGCTCTAACGGGCGCTTCCCAGATGTCACACCGCCTCTCAGAGCGACGTCGACGACATCGTGCAGCTCGCCCAAGCCGCCTTTGACTCGGGCGTCTGGTCCAAGGCTTCGCGCCACGACCGCGCTGCCGTGCTGGAAAAGGCCGCCGACCTCCTCACGCGCGACCTGCCGCGCCTGATCTCCCTCGAGGTCCAGCAGACCGGCCGCGTGGTCCGCGAGATGCAGGCCCAGGTGCCGTCGCTGGCCCGCTGGTTCAGGTACTACGCCTCGGTCCTCCGCACCGAGGAGCGTTCCGTCCTCCCGACCGTGGGGAAGCTGCACAACTGGCTCGACCGGAAGCCGCTCGGCGTCGTCGTGCAAATCACCCCGTTCAACCACCCCTTGCTCATCGCCGTCAAGAAGCTCGCTCCCGCCCTGGCCGCCGGCAACTGCGTCCTGCTCAAGCCCAGCGAACTCACCCCCATCACCAGTCTCCTGCTCGGCCCGACCCTCAAGGAGGCTGGACTTCCCGATGGCGTCTTCAACGTGCTTCCTGGCTTGGGCGCCACCACGGGCAAGGCACTGGTGAGCAACCCGCTCGTTCGAAAGGTCGACGTCACCGGTGGCACCGCCGCCGGGAGAGCCATCGGGTCCATCGTCGGCGGCAACCTGGCCCGTTACACTGCTGAACTCGGAGGGAAAGCACCCGTCGTCATCTTCAAGGAGGCCGACGTCGATGCTGCCGTGAACGGCATCTCCTTTGGTGCCTTTATCGCCAGTGGTCAGACGTGTGTCGCAGCCACGAGGATCATCGTTGAGGATTCCATTGGCTCCGAGCTGACGAAGAAGCTTCACGACAAAGCAGCGTCAATCACGCGTCGAATGGGCTCACCCACCAATCGACAATCGGCCATGGGACCTTTGATCTCGTCTCGCCAGTTGGAAAAGGTCGAGGAGCTCGTCAACGACGCTAGAGATCAAGGCCTCGTGGACGTCGTTTGCGGCGGCGAACGTCTCCAGGGACTTTCGAAACTCGACCAAACGGATTTCTCAAAGGGCTACTTCTATCCGCCCACGGTCCTTGCTTGCAGATCAGACCCGATGGATACGAAATGCAGAATCTGGGCCGAAGAAGCCTTCGGGCCTGTCATCGTGCTGGTTCGCTTCACGAGCGAGCAGCAGGCCATATCCCTCGCCAACGACACCGAGTACGGTTTGGGAGCGGGAATATGGACGAGGGATCTCAGCCAAGCGTTCCGCGTGTCGGAAGAGATCAACTCGGGCATCGTGTGGGTGAACACGCACCACCGAAACGACCCGAGTAGTCCCTGGGGCGGTGCCACGAGCTCGAGCGGCGTCGGCAGCGAGAACGGGCTGGACGCGTACCATTCGTATACCAAGATTAAGAGCACGATTATCAACTACGCGTCGACTGAGGAGACGCTCTCGACCGATGACTGGTTCAGGGAGGGTGAGGGGAATGTTAGATATGGATGATTGGGGACTATGGTCGGGTGCCATGATCTAAAGCCATCTACACGTTAGGTTATTCACAACTATGGGATGTAAAGCGAAATCTATACACGTGCAATCCATGCTAACCGTGACCAACCCTTCGACTGAACCAGCAGTCTGATCCAGCCGAGATATCACATTTCGTCATCCAGAATCACCCTCTCCGACCAGTCGTCAACGCCTCGACTTGTGTCATCAGTGGATAGCCAAGCCCAATGGCAGACGGCAGCGGCTGAGGCGGCGCGATCCCTCCCCTCATCCCCACCGCCTCCCCGTAGGCTCACGTCCGTGGTTCTGGGAACCACCCGCGGGAAACCTCAACGCCACGGCCTCTATCCCTTCCGGGAAGGACTTGACCGCTCGCCATGCAAAGGTGCCGCTCTGCTTCCCCTAGACGCAACTTCGGGGGACTCAAAGGCCGTCACGTTTATCAATCACGAGAGAAGCATGGTGGGGGCGCCAAAAAGTACTTCTGTCGGCTTGATATCCGAAAGTCGATCCATTATCAACCATCACGGGTTGGTCTCATATATTCCGAAAGCTTCGATTGTACATGGGTCCTCATAGGTTAGTAGTTGAGAATACCGCCCATACCCGACCGTCTTCGCCAATCCCTGTGTAGTCGTGAGCGCGTAACATGATTTTCGTAAACCCCAAGGCACAAAACCAAAAGACGCCACCCAGCACGCCAATATCAACAAGCACAGCCCGTCTCACTGGCTCTGTATATCTCAAGACCAGGTACTCGATCAGTCGAGTTCCAAAACGCCATCAAATATCCGTTACCAAGAGCATGCGTCCCTTTTGCGCTCAAACCCGCTCGCTGACCGCATCCAATCAATAGGCTCCCACCGCCTGTCACGTCTTTTGCTTCTTTCGGTCACTGCTCCCCGTTTCTTGTTCCTCGCCGCCAGCAGTTCGTTTCGTTCCCGTGTTGAATATGTTTTCTTCGGCTTCCGGTTCTTCGACGTCTCCAATGCCTTCATCCTCCTCAGTGCATGTCTGACATTCCTGGTCGAAATCATGTTCTTCCACAAGAATTCCCCGAGAGCACTCCCCGAAAGAGCCTTTATTTTTTGCTTGGAGACATGACAGCTCTTGTGATAGTTCGGTCCATGTTTGCGCCTCGCCGCAGCGTGTGCACGTACCAGCGAAGACGACCATACGACACATTGTGGGCGAGTGTCGACTATCCCGGACCTGGAGTCGTGATTGTTGGATATGGAGGGAAGGGGATGAGCGGGTTGAGGAGATTCCAGCTCCAGTTGCAGGCCGAGTTGACGGAAGAGTCTGAGTTGGCGAAATGAGCGTTGCCAATTACCGGAATGAGAAAATGGCGAGGATCATGTGAGCCGTCAGGAGTAAAAGTGATGGACCTCGTTGGTGGAAGAGACGCCAATGGCTTGAATGACGATCGTAGGATTTCGGGCGGGGGATGTCGTTAAGCAGCACGTCGGGATGTCGTGTATTAGATGTCGAAATTGATTGTAAGCTTCGTTCGAGTTCCAAGTATCGGTGTCGTCCCGGGAGAATGGAGAGGAGCGATGGGATCGCGGCAGATGAAGATAAAGAGGTGGTGGAGGGTTGGCGCCGAACGGGATGTTGTTCAGGATGATTTGCTGTTGAAGCAAAAGCAAGACCCAAGAGCAAGACCCAAGCCCAGTTCAATAATTCGTGCTTAACCTGTGAGTAGCCTTGCGGCCATGAACGGACACGACAAGCTTCTTCGGTGGGCTATGAGCTTCCACTTCTATCGCCTGTCATATTTTGTGGGCGACCCGAGCAGTGGAGGACGGAGTCGTTTGAAGAGGCGAACGAGGGGCTTTTCCCCCCTGGTTCTGTCCGACGAGGTGTGTCTGGCTTCCCGGCGACGCTGTTGGGAAGAGGTTGAATGAAGTTGCATGGACCTCAGTGCGAGACCTTGAGGTAGTCGACTGCAAGAAGTTTCGATGGCCGGGCTTGGCTTCGACAAGGCGCAATGGTGGGGGTTTGGGGGTCGATGAGCCGGGAAAGCTGCAGAGGAATCCGGATTAGGCGAAGAAAGGACCGGGGGCTTATAGCAATGATGGCAGTATTCAAGCCCAAGTGGAAGATGAGAAAAGAGGGATTGGCCAGATGCAAAGGGCGAGCAACGGAGCGTGGATGTCGGATGAAAGATGAGGAATGAATGGAATCACAGGATGGAGGAAGGAAAAAAATGAAAGGATGGAAGGAGCCTCCAAAAAAGCTGGGAAGGAGGACAGGGGCAGGGAATGGACGAGAACCTCAGGAACGGGCAAGAACAGGAGCGGCAGGCGCAGGCGCGGGCACAGGAGCAGGAGCGACCGCAGGCAAGCGCAGGAGCAGGAGGGGAAATGAGACAAGGACAAGGACAAGGAAGGAACGACTCAGGGAAAGAGGAAAGAGGCGACGCCGCGAAAACGGAGCCTTGACCTTCCCCCACGAATCGTAACTTCGTAAGCTTCATCTCAACGGCCGCTTCTCCCTCGCATGCAGGACGTATCGATTTCACCAAGGCACCATCCTTGTCAACCTTCGCTCAGTCTCCAGCGAGTCCAGTCATCAACCGCAAATCCCTCGAGAGCAGTAGCGAAGTGCATAGCGTCCGCGATCCTGTGTGGCACCATCGTCTCAGTGGCCCTTGCGCTAATGACTTCCGCCCGCCTAGCTTCGCCCATCATCACCAGGCTCTGCGACTCCCGTCTCCTCCGGGCGCCCTCTTCAGCTCCGTGTGTCTCCTCTAACCGTGGAATGTCCTGGTCACTGCCGGATACGGATGGAGACGCGAGCCACAAAGAAGAGGTTACAGCAGCCACCGTCTTTCAGGCCACAAGCTTCCCGCCGGGCCCGAAGTCAAGCTTTGCCACAGGGCCACCATTTGAAGCTACCCCATGGCCCGTTCGCACCAGTCGAGAGCGCGAAATCCTTCTCCGGCCTGCGAGCGATCCAACCCAACCCGCATCCACCACAGACTTCAAGATTCCTCCCCGGGGTGCCAAGTTTCGTCAGGGCTGCCGCGTGTCGAAACAAGAAACACACGGGCGGTCATGTGGTCAGCTCATCAATAAACATCAATCCACAGCATGTTAGCGAGCCCTTCGGCCAAAGCTTCCGCGACTGGCAAGCGCGACGGCTATCCTGAGCTTCGTGGTCTGTCAGCGGTCTCGATCCTGGCCCCGGCTAGCGTTCCTGGTGGCGGCGTGGTTCCAACTGCTAAGAATGCAGAACCGTGCTCCCAATCCCTCAACGGTACGTACTATCTATTTCATGAAACCGACGCTTTTCTGAGGGCATGGCTACAAACTCACGTGGGTGCGTCAACTGGCTTCGTTGTAGTTGAACGATATCTTAGATGATTTAGATGATCTTGCGTACTTATTTCATTTTCAGGGGCTATTCCGGTTCACCAAAGTTGATAGGTGCGGCAGATGGGCTAGAACGGATCTTGATGGTGAATTTGGGATCCTCAAGTGAGTTGATGTGCCCGTTGACCAGCCAGATACTGATGACTCTGTTTTCGGGGCGAATCCCGTCATCAGCGGTCCACGATCTGCCTCAAGAGGTGCTACTCCCGCGATGAGGAGATTCTCTACGTCACGCCGCCCCATTCCGAGCCGTCCAGCCCGGCTATGCGCGGTGGCGGCGTGGAGTCGCGGCACTTGTAGCCGACGAAGGAGTCTTCCCATGTATGTGTTGTGCTTGCTGCCGCACATGCCTTCACAGGGCTGGACGCCTTTCAGTTCTTTCGTCTGGCATTTCGTCTGGGGTTGACTTACAAGAGGTAGATGTCGAAAAAGTCTACAGACTACGAGTACGTAGTCAGTTGCAGGTAGGCATATGACTCCAACTCCCAAAAGTGTTTGCAGGAACATAAGCCATGGTCTATCTTGTTTCTTCCTTTCGAAACAAAGGGACTATTCGGTGCACCGACAACCCATCGAAAGACTTCTACGGCTTACCAGCGAAGTTTACCGTCTCTCTTGCCGAACCGTTCCGTGTCAAGTCACCAGAGCTAATGCAAGTTCCGCGTCTGCATACAACCACCTATATCACAGAGACAGACGACCGTCAATCTTCTCACCCAAAGGGAACATCTCTTGAAAGTAGCGTTGTTGGTCCTCTCCGGTCCTATTAGGGTCTTCTCCTCTCTGTTCCTAGATAGACCTTGGATGCGTAGCGTATTCGTACATCACACAGATCGTCAAGGACCGAGCCTTCGTCTAGGCGGCGGGATAGATACGACGATCCTAGTTCAACTGCCCGGTCCTTAGCAAGGTCGGGCTATTAAATGAGATCCAGAGTGATCTGCCAGACCGAGCCAAATAAGCACGTTCCCAGCTTCATTAAAAGGGGCTTCTCGAAAGCTCAAGATCCTAGGAGTCCAAAGATCCCAAGTTGGCTCTGGTTATCTGTACTTCACTCCAACGTTCTCAACATTCCACACACATGAAGAAAATAAAGAATCAATTCAATTCACAAGATTTGCAAGGTAATAACTACAGTTTCCTTTCTTTTCCACCCTCCCCAACTCCAATACCGCGTTTTGTTAAATCCCACCTCGCCCAAAGTTCGAATCCCCCATTTTCCTTTCCGGCAAAAAGGGGGCCAAAGAACGACGGCGGATCAGCAGGACCAGCGGTGTCGAGCAATCCAAAAACAAAAAATAAAGGGCATCATAGAGAAGAGGAGGAAGAAGAAGAAAAAAGGATACAAAATACCGGAGGAAAAACCTGGCAGATGGCGGAAGTGAGGAATTGGATAGAAACACCACGCAGCCGCAGCACAAAGCCAACAACACAGGCAGGTTTTTTTTGTGTTTGTGTTTTTTTTGTCTTCTTTTTGTCCTTATCCAGAGAGAAATGTCTCTTGGTAAAAAGGTCATGTTTGGAACGAGAACGGAGACGACTCGGCACCAACGCGTTGCAGACAGCACCCTCTGATCCGAGGTGTGTGAAAGCGAAATTCACTTCCCTTGAAGCGCACCACCATTGGAGGGCAGGAGGGTTGCAAAACGAGTTTCAAGATGATACAGCATGTCCTAGAGACAAGGTTGGCATCAGAAGTCGGTCAAGGAAAAATCATCAAGACGTCAAAGTCGTGAAGGTCTTCGCTGCTCCTGTCCGTAACAGACGCCTCGAGTAGACAACCCGCTCGAGTTCCTGGGTCATACGAAAACAAGGCGGGTAGCAAAAAAGGCAAGGCGGAACGGGTGCACCATGGAGCTTCCGCATTCGGCACCTCAGAATTAATGTGTCGATAGGGCGATCCAGTCAAGGGATATACGTTCATCAAAGCAGGGAGCCTCATGTCGAAGAGGGTCCTCAAGAAGCGAAATTTGGGGGGTATGATGTACAGTCGTGATGTAGGTAGTAGGAGTGATGTGCGAGGTGTCGTTGCAATGTTGCTGGGTAGAATGTCAGAAGCACAGGGCCACGTCAATCAAGCCAGGTCAGCTTGGATGCTTCTCTGTCGGCGGCATATGCCCGTCGAGAGCTCGATCAAAGTCACCCAATCATGATAGCGCGCTACAGCCGCTGAGAAGACATCACGATGCTCCTGGTGCAGGAGCCCCAGCAGGAGGGGCGCCTTGCCCGCCTTGTTGCTGCTGATACATCAAGGACTGGTACCACAGGGCAACGTAGTTCTGGTAGCCACCATCTGCATATCGTCAGTACTTCCATCGGGCGGTGAGAAGAGTTGGCGCAACCTACACTGAGCATATGGATCCGAGCCATCTGCCGAAGCCGCTTGAGGAGCTTGGTTAGTAGCACCAGCTGGAGGTCCCTGCTGGGAGTAATTGTTGCGGTCAGAATCATGATGGCGATGTCCTCCGCCACCACCACGACCACCGCCGCCGCTCTTCTGTCGCTGTCCATGGTTAGGCATCTGCTTCATCGCACAGTCCAAGAATCAGAACTCACCACTGCGTCCACCTTTTCGTCAATGGCCACCTTGGCCCGCGCAATACTGTCACGGGAGCCAATCAGGGCAATCTCTCTCTGAGTCTCTCCGGGGCCCGAGGACTGTGCAACGTTGATCTTACACCCAGTGACGTTCTGCATCTCACGAATCGTCTCACCCCCTTTTCCTATAATCATACCGACTGCATCAGAAGGCACGTAGACGGAATCGTTGACCTTGTCCGGTCCACCAGGACCACCCATATCACGCTGGGCGTGGTCATTACGAGGAGGACCGCCACCGCCGCCACCTCCTCCACCCATCTTCTTGCCGGTGGCAGGCGTGTCGCCTCGACTGTCGCTGTCGACTATTTCCATGATAAAGTCTTTGGCTCGGGCTGCCGCCTCGCGAGTGCCAATGAGGTTGACAGGTCGAAGTCCATTGACACTCTTCGACTCGCCAACGATGTTAATATGACAGCCCGATCGTTCTTGGAGATCCCGAATGGTCTCACCGCCCCGTCCAATTATCAGACCAACAGTTCGATCCGGGACCATGATCTGCATATGGTCCTCGCCCTCTCGAAGAGCGGCAGTGCCACCCTTGTTGGGGTCGCGGGGCTTCTCGGGGCCGGGGCCACGGTTCAAAACACCCATGCCGCTGTCGTCGATGATACGGTTGATGGCATCCTTGACCTCGGTTCGGCGATGACGAGGGCCGCTGATTTTGCACTGGCGGAACGGGCCACCGTCGGATGCAGCCAAGAACTGGACACGGCAGGTGGTCTCGGCCTCGATTCGGCGAAGGTTCTCGCCCTGTCGGCCAATAATAAGCCCAACAAGGCTGGATTCGATCTGGATGGTTTCCGAATTATCATCACCTCCGCTTCCGCTTCCTCGAAGAGGAGAGCGCTCGCGCCCACCGCCTCCCCGGGGAGAGAACGGGCGACCGCCACGAGGACCTGGCGAGAAGGATCGTTCGCGCTCGTAGTTCCTGCCATGGCCTCCATGACCTCCACGATCGGACCGATCAGCACGGCGTTCATCTCGATAAGGGTTCACGCCGTCGCGAAACTCGTCTCGAGCGGGAGATCTTGATCGTGAACGGTTGTAGGATCGGTCGTGGCCCCTCGGTTCGGAAGCATAGACCAGAGGGCGGTCGTACGAAGCCACTCCCTTCTCGGCCGCATATGCTTTGGCTTGGGCAATGGCATCGGCGATGCTCACGGTACCCGAGTTGACAGGTCGAATGGCGCTGAGGTCAAGGCTTCCGCTAGAAGAGGGCGCGGGAAGACCGTAACCGGGAGGAGCATAGCTGGAAGTGCTGGGAGCAGGTTGGTAGTTGGAAGGAGGTTGAGTCGTCGCGGGTGGGGGATAGGCCTGCCCAGCAGCGCCGGGCGGCGTCTGAGTCGTGGTCGACGCGGGGGTTCGCTGGGATGCTTGAGTCAAAGTCAGAAGATGCTCACAGGATCAAACTTGTCGAAACATACCCAACGCGGCCAGGATACTCTGGATATCGGGGCGTGGTTCAGCCATGTTGTCACTGGTAGAAAGAACACGAAAAAGATGCGCGCCGAGTCTTCAAGATGCTACGACCACACAATCGAGTCGAACGAGAGAGGAGCGCAGCGAGCCAAGTACTTAAAGGTACGAGTATGAAACAGGACGGCTGGCGTCGTTGCAGGTCGGCGACAGCCACGAAGCAGGCTTTCGGGCAGTAAACTGAGATGGTTGGCTAACAGCCTGATCACAGTTTTCCGCGTCGAGGAGATAGAGTTGTTTGCGCCACGCTCACGAGGGAGGGCTCACACAAACAATCACGTGTGGTGGATGTAGCAGAAGAATCACTTCAATCGATAGAGACGTGCGCGGCGACGCAAATGATGAGGGTGCCCGCGTCAGGACGTCAAATTTGCGAGGTTTTCAAGTCGAATATTAAAGAGGAAGAAGCAAAGAGAGTCGAGGAGCATTCAGGGTTCTTAGACAAGGCCACTGATTTTTCTGGCCAAAGCGTGGCATGACGCTAGTCCTAAGATGGAAATTTCGAATTTAATCGTCGGGCGAATGATGCGAATCCATGATACGTCCGCCGAGTTGGCGCTACCCCATGTACGCTTTTCTAGGGCTGTGTTGAAGCGCTTCCCGTCCAACATGAGGGAACCTATAAATACTCGAGTTTTGATGGTGATTGGGTATTGTCCGTCTTCCCGCATCATTCCGGACTCTCGAGCACTGCCACCGTCATGATTACGCGCTTTCTGTCAGCCTCAGCCATCTCAGCCTTACGATTTGACTTGATCACGTGGTATCGGCCCATTTTTCTCGAGATTGAGTCGGAATTTGTCGCAAGGGGCTAAACTTAATCAGGCTCAACTACTGAGATTTCCCACTGCAGGTGGGTTTGAAAGACACCGCCTTCCATTTGCTCTGTGCTCGGAGCCGGAACAACCTTTGTCCCTTATCTATGTGCCCACTCTGGCAGTTTTTTCGATAAGAAAAATTTCCCAGCCGGTCAAGTACCATACGGAAATCAGCCAGCCACCACTGCAACAGCATCGCCCGACAACAAAGATGGATTTCGCAGGCAGCAAAAAGCGCAAGTTCAAAGATTCCAATGGAGTCAAGAAGGTCAGCAAGAAGAGGGCCGCGCCCATTGTCGCCCAAAAGTCGAAGAAGGTGAAGCGCGCCGCTCCCGTCGAAGAGCCTGAGCCCCGCGATGAACCAGTCGAGTCCGACGAGGATGACGAGGACGAGGACGAGGTTGACCAGGGCGTCAATTCCGACAGCGATGACGAAGACGATACCAAAGCCTCGAAGCCTGAAAATGAAGACGACGACGACGACGAAGACGCCGAGGAGAACGATGTCACAGATTTGCCCGACGGCGGAAAGCTCACGCTGCCCCCCGCTGTCGGCTCCGAGGCGCAATCATTCGAAGAACTCAACCTGTCGGAGAAGTCGATGAAGGCTATCAAGGAAATGGGCTTCACCAAGATGACGGAAATCCAGAGGAGAGGAATTCCTCCTTCGCTGGCTGGCCGAGATGTGCTTGGTGCCGCAAAGACTGGTTCCGGAAAGACGCTGGCCTTCCTTATTCCTGTTGTCGAGATGCTTTGCTCCCTGCGCTTCAAGCCTCGCAACGGCACTGGTGTCATCGTCGTCTCGCCCACACGAGAGCTGGCGCTTCAGATCTTTGGAGTTGCTCGTGAGCTCATGGCGCACCACTCCCAAACCTACGGCATCGTCATCGGTGGTGCCAACCGACGCGCTGAGGCCGAGAAGCTGTCCAAGGGCGTCAACCTGTTGATCGCGACGCCCGGCCGACTCCTCGATCATCTTCAGAATACCCAATTCGTCTTCAAGAACCTCAAGTCCCTGGTCATCGACGAGGCCGACCGAATCCTCGAGATTGGTTTCGAGGACGAGATGCGCCAGATCATCAAGATTCTTCCCAAGGAGGACCGCCAGACTATGCTTTTCTCCGCCACCCAAACGACCAAGGTCGAGGACTTGGCGCGCATTTCGCTGCGCCCTGGCCCCCTATATATCAACGTCGACGAGGAGAAGCAGTACAGCACAGTGGAAGGTCTCGAGCAGGGATATGTCCTTTGCGAAGCCGACAAGCGATTCCTTCTCCTCTTCTCGTTCCTCAAACGCAACCTCAAGAAGAAGGTGATTGTCTTCTTCAGCAGTTGCGCTTGTGTCAAGTACCATGCCGAGCTACTCAACTACATCGACCTTCCCGTGCTCGACCTGCACGGAAAGCAGAAGCAGCAGAAGCGCACAAACACATTTTTCGAATTCTGCAACGCCAAGCAGGGTACTCTGATCTGCACCGACGTTGCCGCTCGTGGCCTCGATGTAAGTTAATCTGCCTTAGCTACCAACTTACATCTCATACTAACTATCGCAGATCCCTGCCGTTGACTGGATTGTTCAGTTTGACCCCCCAGATGACCCTCGTGACTATATTCACCGCGTCGGTCGAACCGCTCGAGGCAACAACTCCAAGGGTCGCTCGCTCATGTTCCTCCAACCCAGCGAGGTCGGCTTCCTGTCCCACCTCAAGGCGGCGCGCGTGCCGGTCGTCGAGTTCGACTTCCCCGCGAACAGAATCGTCAACGTGCAGTCGCAGCTGGAGAAGCTCATCACACAGAACTACTACCTCAACAAGAGCGCCAAGGACGGATACCGCAGCTACCTCCACGCTTACGCCTCGCACTCGCTGCGCAGCGTCTTCGACATCAACAAGCTAGACCTCGTCAAGGTGGCCAAGAGCTTCGGCTTTTCGACGCCGCCCCGCGTGGACATTACGCTGGGCGCCAGCATGAGCCGCGACAAGAAGCAGCAGGGGCGGAGGGCGTACGGTAGCCAACCGAGACAGCCGAAGAAGGGCGGAAAGTTCAGCAGGTAAACGGGCTTCGTTCCGGGGGAACAAGCAACAAGGGGTTGTGTTCCCAATGTGGCAGTCAGGATACCCCATCTGGAGACGGAGGGTTGTACATAGCACGGCGTTCGGGTACTAAAAAAATGTGAGGAGCAATGTGCAGAAGTTAATAGAGTCACACAAGCCGTCTCCATTTCTCGTTGTGTTCTTTTAGGTATCGAGTCGACATCAGCTCTTGGCAGAGAGACCAGCTGAAGGCCGTGGATGTTCGAGCATTAAGCATGGCGACCATACTTGTCTTTGGGAACGCTGATTGCTTTGTCCAGTTGTTCGAGCAGGTCTCCGCAAGCAACCGCGCATTGTTCAAATGCTTTGGCAGAACGCCATGCTTGAAGCATCAACAAGCGGCTCAAGACAAGGCATTATATATCACACCAAGCCAACTCCTCCCATGTATTCCTCGCCCAATACAGCATTCCCCCTTCCCACCATGTGCTACCGTCGAGTCGAAGTCTACAACTGCGGCCACAGCCGGTCCTCCCGGTCCCCCTGCGGGAGCTCTCAGCGGCGGTCGGCCTGGCGCTGCTGGCTACAGCCCAGCGACATGGAGATCCCGCACGACTTCCCGTGCCGTCGGTGCGCAAACGCCGGGAATCGGAGGCGGAGAATCCTCGCGAACAAGGCCAAGCGGTTCGCGAGGCAGGCCCGCCACGAAGTGAGCGAGGCATGGTATTGGTATGTCAAGTACCCCCTGGATATAATGATGACGACGAAATCATGAATGAAAAGGAAACGATGGCGAATGAAAGAAAGCGAAAAGGAAGGAAAGGAAATTTGATACCCCCCCCCCC
>JAMQMW010000518.1:0-23317 GCA_024115155.1 Thelonectria blattea
AAAAAAAAAATTTCTATGAAATGTGCACAAGTCTCATCTACTTCACTCCGTTCCGTAGTATCCAAAGACATCGAGATTTTGCTATTCCAATTTTTTCTATCAAACGTATCCATTACTGCCGAAATCCAACAACGTCCATAGTTCAGAGGTCGAGCAGAATCTTGGCACCCGGCTCGCTGCAGACGTAAACGACGTCGTGCGAGTTGGAGAAGCCATTGAACGAAGTGGCCGAGCACTTAGTGTAGGCGCCCATGTCCTCGAAATAGAGCCAGTCGCCGACGTCGAGGACGGTGCCGAAGCGGGTGCACTCGGTGATGCGGTCGATTCCGTCGCAAGTCGGGCCCCAGACGGAATACTCCAGGCCTTTGTTCATGGGAACAGGCTCCGCGGCGGCGGTGTTATAAAGGGTCCTGCCCTTGACACGAAGAACCTTTGCAACAGGACTCTGGTGGTCGAAGACGATGTTGGAAAAGTTGCCGTAGACACCGTCATTGATGTACAACATGTAGGCGCTGGCATCAATGGTCGGGTCCTCGACGGTGCGGCGGGCAATGATGTTGCAGGCAATGGTGAATGCCGTGGCAACGTAGTATCGACCTGGCTCCGCAATGATCTCGACATTGCCCTCGGCGGGGAAGAACTCGTCGAGAGACTGGCTGAGAACGGCAGACATGTCCTCGAAGGTGTCTCCGGAGAAGCCACCGCCGACATCCAGGGTGTGCATGTCGAAACCAAGTTCTCGGCCCTTCTCGAAGATGCAGTGAGCGTCACGGACGGCCTTGAAGTAGGCCAGGGGGTCCGAGGCACCGGAACCCACGTGGAAGCTGACGCCGACAACGCTGAGACCGAGGTCCTTGGCGAGAGTGAGCAAGCCGGTGGTGTCATCCATGGCAGCGCCAAACTTCATGCTGAATCGGCACATGCTCTCGCTATCATCGGTCATGATGCGGAGGAAAAGCTCTGCCTCGGGGTAGAGCTTGGAGATCTTCCATAGCTCATCGGCGTTGTCAAAAGTCATCTTCTTGACGCCCGCAGACTTGACATATCGGACGTAAGAGTTGGTCTTGCACGGCTGAGCGTAGATGATGCGGTCAGGGCTGAGGCCGCTGCCGAGGACCTGCTCGATCTCGCCCTTGGAAGCGCAGTCGAAGCCAGTTCCAAGCTCGGCGAGGAGCTTGATGACCTGGGGGTCCGGGTTGCACTTGACGGCTTGAACAAAAGTTAGTTCTGTGCGATCTGAGTGACGTGGGAGCAACAGGAACTTACCATAAAAGGGGCGGACACGTGGCAAGTTCTTCTTCCAGCGAAGATGCTGGCGGTAGACCTCGCCGAGGTCGGCAACGAAGAAGGTGTCTTCTTCGCCGGGTTCGCACATCTCATGGTCGATGGCCTCAACACGTTCGTGAAGGGCCTCGCCGATGAGCTGCTTGGGGTGGTTGGTCACTCCATAATGCAGGGGAGAGTCCAGAATCGGTTTTTTCAGTGTAAGGTGCGGGTGATTGACATTGTCGATGTAAGTGTCGAGGATTGCCGTGGCCATAACCATGTCCCAAACGGGGTCCGAGATGAGTGGGAGAAACTGAGGGGATGATTCGAAAGGGTGAGTGGTGGTGTGTCCGAACCTGGGATGTTCCGAACAGAGTAGAAAGAGCTTAACCTGGGGTCAAACTGGTGTTAGGGTGGTCGAAAGCGATAGCAGACTGGTCCCTCAGTGGACTGGCGAGGCCTCCTCGACTCTTCCTCGGTTAGAGGAAGAACCTGCGTGGTCCTCTTATGCGGCAGCTGGTATTCGTCGAAAATCGACGGCGGCGTGTAGATGTTGTCGGGGTCAAGCAAGACGAAAGGGTCGTGGAGCTTGGGCGACGGCGACAGCAGCAGGAGGAGGTGGGATAACGTTGATGATGTGAGAAGACTTGCGAAGGCTGAAATCTTTGTCACTGACGAAGCTCACGGCCGGAGGAGCCGTAGTGGATGTGGTGCCTTTGAAGAGACCAAAGGCGAGTCAAGTTCGAATTTGGCGAACAGAGGCAAGCTCCGTCGTCGTTGAGAGTCTTGAAGCGCAAAGGTTTGAGAGGTGGTTAGCTGGATGGTGGTTGAAGTGAGGCTGAGGTAGAAGGAGGAAGAGAAGAAGTGTGGAAAAAGCGAGGAAGAAGAAGTGGTTATATAGGGGCCAATTGGGTGCGTCAAAGCTTTGGACTTGTCGTTGTTGTTGACAGCTGTTGTCTTGTTGCTTGTTGACGTTGAGAATAGGAGAGAAGGTTGCAAGGTGTAAAGTCAAGGTGAAGGATGTGAGAAGCAAAGCTTAGGAGGTGGCGGGGAAGCCAATATTTTTTTCCCTCGACCGTGCAGCTGTGACGTTGACCTGGAGGGAACGAGGGGTATCCGTACAAAAAAAGGTACAAGTGGGAAAAAGGAAAAAAAAGGAAAATTCGAAAAAGGGTTCCAAAAATGGGGAACCACAAAACAAGCTGTGGCGCCCACCGAAGGGAGTCACGGCCAAGTATCTCACCTGCAAGAAACCGATCAGGATGGACAAGACGAGAGTGTCTTCCGGTAGAAGATGCAACTCTCTCCGAGGGAAAGCGAGATTGGGCAGTTGGTAAGAAGGGCGTGAGAGAATGGGTCAGAGCACACGTATTCTTTCTCGTCAGCTGGGAAGAGAGGTGACAAGTAAAGAGCAAGAAGTGAAAAGTTCAAATTTCCAGGTGTCAAGGAAGGTGAGGAAAAAAAAAAAAATCGGGCAAAGTGGACAGACATATGTGGATTTTATGGAAAATGGGTTCTTGCTTCATCATTGTGGACAGAGGCGGGAGGGCGGTGGACGGAGCTGCTCCGACCGGACGCTACCAGACGAAAAGTCCCAGGTATCTACGGCGCCTCCCGGGAAGGAAGCTCGCGAAGGGGTTAAAATAATAGGACTACGTACTACTTAATTATTGCACGGTCGTGGTGAACAGAGTACGTAGCACCCTTTTGGGGAGGGCCTCATAGAACTACATGTGTCGCTGTCCTGTATCCCAGCTTTGCCCAAGTACCTATCCGTAACTACAATGTGCAGTTATTCGTGATAATAGGCCAGTGTCAGGCTTCCATCCCGCCGACAATCTCGCGACAAGGGGTAGCAGGGGGGTACATACAGAGCACCCCGATAGAAAATATGTTCGACTCTTCTTCTTCCATTCCTTCCCTCACCAGTCGGAACCATGATGATGAGGCTCCCGGAGCTGGCGCTATATCGTTGCAGTTGAAATCCGCTTCGAGTTTGCGAGCTTCGCCCAGTCAAAGAAGATGATGTGACGGTGCAGGGAGGGGCAACGATGTAGATCGGAGATTTTAACCAATCAGGAGACAGAACCTTCCAATGTGTGTCACAACTGTCTCACCTTTTTTTTGGCTGCCGACAGCCCGATCCATCACCTGCAACTTTCGTGCGTGAACCAGCCAGCAGCAGAATATCGAAAGCGCTTCACACAGCACCACCAACACGAGGCTCAAAGAATCCCCCGTTTGAACAAGGCGATAGTACCGTTCATCTTCCATTCGTTCTCGTTGTGATATCGCATTACCTCCAAGAATCACCCGTCAAGACCACTTCCAGCTTCTCTGCCACGACGAACCTAACGCCATGCAATGCAAAGGCTCAAAGCAGGCCACCCCCATCTGCAAGTGCTTCCCAGCTTTCAAAGCCCCGGGAACAAAACAGAAAAGAGAAAAATTGGAAGAAAAAAAAAAACTCAGGCTCCGTCATTGGGCAGGAACGCGATCCGCTCGGGGCGGCGCATCCGGGGCCCCGCTTTTATAAACTCGCCGGTAGGGGGTGAATTCTAAATGGATGGATGGATGGGCTGTGCCGAGTAGGAATTCTGTTTGATGACTCTTGCGATACTCACCGACATAGTCACCGAGTCCAACTTCGCAGTAGGCTCCGAGCCCTTTACCAGACGCTTGGGAAATCCTTCCAATGTCGCTTGTCTCTCTCCTTTTCGTCATTCTCTCGTGGTGGCGAGATTGCCGTGGAATGATCACTGTTGTATGCATGACTAAGACCCTTCGTACCCGCGAGTTCTAGACCGCAACTCCAAATAGAACATGTAGATACGTATCGCAATCCCCGATTTCCATCCCAATCCCAACCAACTGCTTTACCACCCATTTGCAGAATTCCCTCATACTATCCTCATCCGACAATATCCGCTACAGCCATTCGTACCCAAGGACTGGCCATGGCCAGGTTCGAGCTCGGGTCGACTCCCTACCTTCCTACGTAACACAAGCCCAAGAGCCAAAGAGCTCCATCCGGAACCAATAACGAAGTAGCCGCCGTGCTTCATCGTCATAGCCGCGAGCTCCCCTTGTCAATGCGGCACCGGCAGCTGCCTCCATCTGTTCGCCGCACCCTCTCCCCCAAGATACACTCCTCAAACCCCTCCTCCGACTGGTGGCCAACCAAGCCGTTGACTCTGACCTCCTCGCACCAGCCATTGTATTGTTGTACGCCATGGAGTCATCCTGAAAAAGTTGCAATGGCCACCAACCGGCTTTCGATCCCATCCCTAGCGTGATTCGCCTTCCAAACGTTTCGGCTTGACCAAAAGTCATGCCCACGCCTCCATGTAAACTCATCGTCTCGGCATGTACTCCGCTCTTTAGTCCGGTTATAATCCAATGCTCAAGGACTCCGGCTCTGATAGAACGAGCTGTCATAAACCTACCCCATCCCGACCCCTGGCCCAGCCCTCCGCGCACAAGGCCTGTTCCGCCAATTCAACCTCCCAACTCCCACCGGCCTCGTCATCCCCGGTTCCCCGTACTTGGTGCTTGCACTCCGCAGTCACAGGGTCCTAGAAGCCGACGAAGCCATTGTGGAGGTTCGGAGGTGAGTCGATGGGTTGGCAAGGTGACGGAAAGAAGGAAGCCGTAGGAGAGAAGGGTTAGACATATAACTTGGTCTTTTCTTGCGTTGCTCTGTGGTCTCTCTGCCATTGAAGGAAAGGGCAGAAAGATGTATCGTATCTGAACGCGTCGTCACGGTGAAGACACTGCCGTCTTCTTGGAGGAGGGTCATGTATATATTGTATGTTGTATGTATCGTCATCGTACAAGGGCTCGACGCCCTGCTGGACTTCGTCTCTCGTTCTATTTCTCGCTGTACATCTTCAGCCAGATTGTCTATCAACACGGTCAGCACACTTGCCGACAAGGCAATGCGGCCACGAGCTTCGTGGTTGCTCTTCGCTGCACTACTGGGCACCCTGCACGTCCATCTCGCGCAGCGTCCAGTCGCCATTGACCCAGGCTTGCTTCTCTCCCAGGAACGTCGTCGTCTCCTCGCCCTTGGCAAGAGCCTCCACCAGGTAGCGCTGAGCGACATCGCGCACCTGGTCCTTGGTCACGTCGAGCAGCTGCTCGCGCTTGCGCTGCTTCATCTCTTCCGTAATTCCCGAAAGGAACCGACCCATGCCCTCCTGGTTCACTGCCTGGGGAGCGTCGACTCCCTGGAACACCGAGATTTTGGCCTCCTCCAGGTCCCGGTCCGCCCACTGCTTGTCCGCTGCCCACTGGCCCGCATTTCGCATAATGCTCAAAGTGTTCTGCGGGTTGGGGTCACGGTACGAGTAGAAGCCAAACACGCCATCCAAGGGCCGCGAGTAAGCGCCGCCGCCGTAAGCACCACCCTTCTCACGAATCTCGTGGTGCAGGTGCTTATGGGTGAGGAGCTGCGACAGGATTTGGAGAGGCGCTCCGTCCGGAGACGTGTAGGAAGTCGTCGGCACCGACAGGCCACCGTAGTACACCTGATACGGCAAGGGGAAGAACGTCTTGCTATCACGAGGCAACTTCCGAGGCTCGGAGTTCCCCAATCCCGTAGGTTTTCCAGAGGCATTGGCCATAAAGGCTTGCAAGGAGGACGCGTTGTCTGCGACGCTCTCCGACCCGCAGGTGATGGCGGTGCGGAAGTTGCCACCAGCGAGGGCGAAGCTCTGGATCTGTTTCAGCTTAGATATGATGTCTTCGAGCTTGTCTGACTCGGGCCGGCTGGCGAGCGAGGTAACCAGCTTGACCTGCGATAAGCCAGAGACCTGCTGTCGCAACCAACCAGCGCGCGTGAGCCCGGACTCGGAGTACCCCATGGCGTAGCGGTGGCCAGTAGACGCAATGTCATTGACCACGCCGTCCGCGGACGCCTGGAGCAGTTGTCGGATACGAAGGGCCGCTTCCGGGCCGTCGAAATCCGTTTGCAACACTAGCTTCTGGATAATGTCGAACATGACGGGCACATTTCGATCCAGAGCCATGCCAGTAAAGATCATGCCCTCGCTTGCTTGGCGGAAATCCGTGGGAGATGAGGTGCAGTGGTATCCCACCGAGACACCGCCAGTCTTGAGCTTGATGAGATCTTCAAGCTGCTCCATGTTCATATCTTTGGTGCCCAATCGCATGATGCTGTCGGTGAATAGAGGCACCAGCTCACGTAGGTCGTCGGGAAGATTTTCCAACGTGTTGACGGCACGGAAGTAAGTCAGACCGTTGGTAGGAGCTTCCCGCCACTGGATCTTGGTCCCTTTGGTCGGCTCGTCGCGGACCACAACGGCCTCCTTCGTCCTGGGAATGTCCTTAACGTGGACCGTGGGCAGGCAGCTCAAATCTTCGGTGTTTGTCTTGTTTTGCTCGACCAGGAGGTCTTGCTCCTGCTGCTCAAATTGCTTTCGAGCAATCTCCTCGCCGCCGGCCTTCTTGACAGCCTCCTGGATCTTGCCAGCGAGGCGCTCCTGTTCCTCCTTGACAAGATCCTCGCCATATGTTGCTGAAGGGGCCATGGTAAATGTCAGGGCGTTGTCGTTGAGAAGATACTTCTCCATCAAACCCTCCAAATAGTTTCCTTCAGCCAGCTTAGCTTGAAAAGCTTCAATCGTGTCATTCCAAGCCAGTGAATCAAACGGATCGGTGCCGTTGAACCACTTGGGCTTGAGACGGTTGAGCATGGAGAACCCAAAGTTGGCAGTCTTGTGTTTCAAAGCCAGCTCAAGTTGGTGTAGGGAACCATCGATTTTCGTCTGATCGAAGCCCTTTTCGCGAGCCTCCCGCAAGATCTGCTGGATCCTCTCCTTCAACTTGGGCACATCAGATTCCTGCACACCGGTCAAGCCAATTGAGAAGATGCCGCGCTTGGCCGAGCTGTCGTATCCAGCATTAGGGCTCCAGTCGGCACCCATGCCAGCCTCAATCAGGCCTCTGTAAAGAGGTGACCCGTACCCATCCATCAATAGGGTCGAGAGGAGTGAAATGGAGAAAGATTCCAGGATGTCGGAGGTATCGCCCGTAACCCAAGAGACAGACGTCTTGAACTGGCGATCGGGGTCGACCAAGGGATCCTGAGGGCCATACAGTGTGACTTCCTTGGGCCCAGCCAGCGTGATTGGTTCGTGGATCTTCTTGTCGCTCTGAATCTTGTCAAAGGCCTGGAGCTGTGCATTAACCGCTTGAAGATGGTCGGACAAGGGCATGTCGCCATAAGAAAAGATCTTGGCGTTGCTGGGGTGGTAGTGCTCGGCCTGGAATTGCTTGAGCTGATCGTATGTCAGGTCAGTAATCTTTTGGGGGTCACCACCCGAGTTGTTGATGTCGGGGAAGATGTAGTCGTGGAAGCGGATGTAGTAGAGGTAGCCAGCATCTGACATTTGGCCCTTCATCTCGTTGTAGACCACCCCTTTGAAGACCAGCTTCTTGCCGGCCTCGTCTTCGGCGAGGGGGTTTTCTGGGCCGATGCGCCATCCCTCCTGGGTAAAGTCGGATTGCTTGAGCAGTGGATGGAGTGTCGCGTCAAGATAAACGGACATGAGATTCTTGAAGTCCTGCTCATTTGTGGTTGCGAATGGGTAAAAGGTATGGTCGGAAGCCGTAAAGGCATTCATGAAGTTAGAGAGGGTTCGTGGGAGCATCTTGAAGAAGGGATCGCGAATCGGGTATCTGAATCGCCGGGGTTAGCCATTGAACCTTTTTACCACATATATTGGGTTCGGAAGGACGGTCCGTACTTCTCGCTGCCACAGAGAGTGGTATGTTCGAGAATATGAGGGACACCGGTGTCGTCGGGAGGGTTCGTCTTGAAGCCGATGGAGAAGACATTGTTGCTATCATCGCGAGCGATGTGGAGGTAGTCGGCGCCGGTCTTGTCGTGTTGCAGATGGAGAGCCGTGAGCTTCAGCTCCGGGACATGCTTGGATCGCACAAGAGTAAAGCCGTGAAGTTGTTCGCCAGGTATGGGGAACTGCGACAACTCCGTGACGGCTTTGCGCGCCGAGGCAGCCGCGTTTCGGAGCATGTTGAAGGTGGCTGGCTGATTGCTGTCGGGGGAAAGGAGCAGGGTCGAAGAGCGAAAAGAAAAAGATCTAGTGGTACATTAAACAAATAATAATACAGAGGGGTTATGAGAAATTCAACAACGGGGTGTCACGAAGCGTTGTTGAAGTCTCGAATCATGGTCGTGGCGAGAGCAAAATTGAAGATTTCAATGCCGACGGCTCAATGCAGCTGGTCGGCACAATGACACCGAGCGAAGGTCTGCCTGAGGACGGGAAAGATCCGACGAGAGAAAGGCCAGGGTATCACTTGCAGCGACAACGTCACCTCTCATGGAGCGCCGATGAGTGTTTTTTCAGTGGCCACAGCGCACTTTAGCCCTGAACAAGGGCCTACCAGGTCCCAGGGAAGGTGCCTCCACCCGCCCACCCTTGCGGCTGCCGGATTAGTCAGGCAAGGCTACTGACGTTGGTCTGTCTGGCGGCTCTTTCAATGGCCAGCATTCCTGGCCATTCCAGCCCCACGGTAAATGACTATCGCGTCGCCACCCTAGCTCCAGCCCACTCGTGTTAGTGCCCTACCGTCCACTGCATCACCACAAAGGCTCCATGGCAAAACCCATCCAAGCGTTTTGAGACAGACTTCATGAGCGCTTCCTCTCGTGCCCATTCGCAAGAGTTGCTGGCTTCCGCGCCTGCTTCTTGCTGCACATTCGCCCTCGACAATCACGAATCCTCTTATAAGCATCACCTCCAGCAGTAGGTCCGACCCGAAACCGCCCGCTTGTTTGCAGGCGCAGTCACCACCCGGCGCTGCCCTGCAAGCCGTCACGCCCACGCTTCCTTCTCATCCGCCACACTGCCAAGTCCGTGGGGACGGAAACAATTCTCCCCGATCTCACTAACATCTCTTCCTTCAGTCCACGAAGGGCTGTTCGTCCATCCAGGCTCAGCATCTCTTAACCATCAGCAACGAATTACCCACTACATCGGCCAGAGAGTGGCGTCTCCCCTCAACCATTCCCCGCCGCCAACCGACGACATTGACCCTCCAGACTCGACCTCGCTACACCCGATCTCGACGACTGCCCTCGTGGCCCCCGCGTACCGCTCAACGACGCCTCGAAAACCCCCGACGATCGTAACCGAGGATGCCCGCAAGCCAGTTGGAGGCTCCTCTGGCCAACGGCCACGACCATGCCCATCCCCCGCCCGGGAGCAAGAAAGCCAAGGGAAAGAAGGCCATGGACAACAACGAAGCCTCGCGCCTGCTCCAGGCCCGCATCTCCCAGCTCGAGCAAGACGCTGCTGGGGAGAAGGACCAGGAGCTGGAGATTGGTGCGTTGCGCCCCTCGTGACACCCAGTCAAACTCCCCGACGGACGATGGAGAGAAGGAAATCGTGCTGATATGTGGCCGTTGTAGAGCGTGAAGTCAAGCGGGCCAACCGGGACCTTCTTCAACAGGTTTCCAAGATGGACAATATGCAGAAGATCGATCATCTCACGAAGCGGTCGAGCGAGCTATTAGCCGACATGCGACGCCTGGAACGCGAGAACCAGAAGAACAAGCGTCGCGGAGACAACCTACAGAAAGAGCGAGATACCAGTCGGACCGAGCTTGGTAAGACCGTTGGCCTTAAGGAAAAGCTCGAAAAATTGTGTCGCGAACTTCAACGAGACAACAACAAGATGAAGGTGAGTGTACCAAGGGGGGCATGCGTGTCTGTCATATCCATGTCGTGCTAACACGCGCTGCGCAGAACGAAAACAAGGAACTGCAGACAACGCAAAAGCGCAACAACACTGCCTGGGACGAAAAGTACGCCATCTTGTTAGCAAAGCTCGAGGGATATCAAGAGGCAAAGGACACCCCTCGAAAGCAAGTGGTGGACTACGAAATCGACGAACTGTGAGGGATCCACGGTCAAAGGCGCACTCTGCGATGTCCTGCTAACCTCTGCTCCAGGTTCCGGGTCCGATTCAAATCCTTCATCGAGCAATACGAGTTGCGAGAGCTACATTTCCACTCCATGATGCGCACCAAGGAACTCGAGGTTCAATACCACTTGGCCCGGTTCGAACGAGAGAAGAAGAGCGCGGATGCCGAGTCGAACAAGGCGCGTCACCTGCAAGCGCAAGTCCAAGCGTTCACCAAGACGGAAACGGAGCTGCGGAATCAGCTCAACGTTTATGTTGACAAGTTCAAGCAGGTGGGTTGCTCCCCGGCAACCCCGGTACGGCATCTTGACTAATTCAACAGCAGGTGGAGGATACTCTCAATAACAGCAACGACCTGTTCCTATCGTTTCGCAAGGAGATGGAGGACATGTCTAAGAAGGGGAAGCGGCTGGAAAAGGAGAACGAGGCGCTCAAACGACAGAAGGAGGCGACGTCGGGCAACATCATCCGCATGGCCGAGGAGCGGCAGCAGTGGAAGAAGAAGACGGAGTCGGCGGAAAAGAAGACCGAGAAGCTCATGAGCATCATCCAGCAGATGCAGCAGCAAGGCCGCAAGGTCCCGCCAGGCATGGCAAACGTAGTGGAAAACAGTTACCCGGAGGGCCAAGACAACGGCGAGGGCGGCGAGGGTGACGAGAGCGACTACTCGGAGGAAGAGGGGGAAGACGACGGGGAGCTTAGCGAGTTCGACGACGACACGGAGGAAGAGCCTCCATCAAACGATCAAGGCGCTCCGGTGCCGTATGGTCCGGAACGGCCACCTCAGCCGGCACCTGCGGCAACCAACGGACACTAGAAGGAGGTCGTTGGGAGCATCACCCCGACGGATATAACAAACATCTCGACCTGGAGCCCCGAGAGGCTACAAAGGGCGAAAGGTCAACTCAGAGTGTTGATGGGGGATGATGAATTCGATCCTAGCCAGATCCCACCCGACGCGACATCAGCGCCCCTCGGCCTGAATAATATGTTTCGAGAAATCAGGAGCCATCTCAAAAGGCGCCTGGGCGAACATGGTGGTTGTGAAGGAACCTCGTCCGGTACTCGGGTTTTCTAACTATGTATCAAGCGGGAGGCTTCTTAAGCGAGGGGCCGTGTTTGTATGTCGAATGTAAGAATAGCGTCGCAGCTGTATACATTGTCAAAATAGGGCCATCTGCGTGGTCTTGAATCGATTCCATGGCTGTGCGGGGCGTGAAGCATCGCGTGTTGACGTCCCTGTTAAAGCGAGGCGGATGCTCCAGCCTCGATATGGCTATTAGCATTGTTAATTTGGGGACTCCTACCTACGGACTCATGAGATGAGTCGGGGAGAAGGATGCAGCTTTCTGTGCGTCAGTGTTGGAAGGGTTATGGGCAGGTTTCACTGAGGTCGTCTCATGGTGCAGTCGTGATTGTTCCCTAATGACAACCAGCCAATGGAAGGTATCAGTGGGCAGATTACTCGGCGACAAATGGGAGAAGAGCAGCCCGGCATAGGTACGTAAGCGGCGGAAAACAATGACAGAAGCACGGCAGATGCAGGTTCTCGTTGCCTGAGGAAAATGGAACATCATGACATTGGGTGGGAGTCGGGGGCTTCGGGCCTTCGGTTCCTAAGGCCGCTGAAATCCATGCGCGCGACGGATTCGTCGCAGGATACGAGAGTGACTTTGAACAAGGGGACGGGTACAGAGGTTGAATTGACATGGGAATAACGCACACAAAAATCATCTTACAAAAAGGAATGGGTACATATGTCGTATTTCGGAGCGTCACTAATAAAAGCCTTGCTTTCAAACCAAGGTTGAGGCGGAATAAATAATTAAGGCAGGCAGAGACGGAGAGGCGCATCATCTTAGGGCCACCTATTGTCTTACATGGCACCTCCACCACAAGCTCCCGAGCTTCTCTCCTTCAAACAAAGGTCGGAATTTTCCATCACCACACTTTCGACCGGCGTCATATCGCCAAAAAGGACATCGCAAACATGGACTTTCTCCAGGTATCATTCCCCCTTGCTTCAATGCGCGCCGTCTGTCGCGCTCGTCACGCTCGTTCTCTCTCGCCTTTCTTTCAATCGCTGACCAGCCATGTTTCTCCTCCACACAGCGCCTCGCGCGCTTCCTCGATCGCCCGCTGTTCCCCTGGAAGCGCCTCATCATGGGCTTCTCGGTCGGCCAATACCTCTTCGAGACGTTCCTCACCTTTCGACAATACGGCGTGCTGCAAAAGACCAAGCCCCCCGCGGTGCTCTCCAAGGAGGTCTCGCAGGACGTCTTCGACAAGTCCCAGGCCTACGGCCGCGCCAAAGCCCAGTTCGGCGTCGTCGACGGCCTCTGGAGCCAGATCCAGAACCTCGCCTTCATCCACTTCGACGTCCTCCCCAAGCTCTGGTCCTGGACCGGCGACCTCCTGCTGCGCTTCGCTCCCGAACGGTTTACCGGCGAGATCAGCCACTCCATCGTCTTCGTCTTGACCTTCCTGGTGCTCAACCAGGTGCTCTCGCTGCCCTCGTCCGTCTACAACACGTTTGTCCTGGAGGAAAAGTTCGGCTTCAACAAGCAGACGCCCAAGCTCTTCGTCACCGACATGCTCAAGTCCCAGCTCCTGACCTTTGTCCTCGCGCCCCCGATCCTCGCCGGCTTCCTCAAGATCATCCAGAAGACGGGCAACCAGTTCTTCTTCTACCTGTGGGCCTTCGCCGCCGGCCTGCAGGTCTTCATGATCACCATCTACCCCATCGCCATCCTGCCCCTGTTCAACAAGCTCTCGCCCCTCGAGGACGGCGAGCTCAAGTCGGGCGTCGAAGCCCTCGCCGCCAGCCTCAAGTTCCCCCTGCACGAGCTCCACGTCATTGACGGGAGCAAGCGTAGCGCCCACTCCAACGCCTACTTTTTTGGTCTGCCCTGGAAGAAGCACATTGTCATCTACGATACCCTCATCGAGAAGAGCGAGACTGACGAGGTCGTTGCCGTTCTGGCCCACGAGCTGGGCCACTGGAAGCTTGGTCACACGACCAGTCTGTTTGGCATTTCTCAGGTATGTGTCGAGCACTTCCACCATTGATCCTCTGAATCCAACGCTAACCATATAACAGGCTCACCTATTCTACATCTTCACCCTCTTCTCCGTCTTCATCAACAACACGTCCCTCTACAACGCCTTCGGCTTCTTCAAGGAACACCCCATCATCATCGGCTTCATCCTCTTCTCCGACGCCCTCTCCCCCACCGACGTGGTCATCAAGTTCCTCATGAACGTGCTCACCCGCAAGTTCGAGTTCCAGGCCGACGCCTTCGCAAAGGGCCTCGGCTACCCCGAGCAGCTCGCCCGCTCCCTGCTCAAGCTCCAGATCCAGAACCTCAGCACCATGGACGCCGACTGGATGTACGCCAGCTTCCACTTCTCCCACCCCCACCTCGTCGAGCGCCTCCGGGCCCTCGGCTGGAAGGGCTCCGAGGGCGTCACCGAGGGCGTGCCCGACAAGACTGCCGCCGTCGATGCCGATAAGGAGGGTGTTGCAAAGGTCACTGGCCGGGACGAGTTGTAAAAAGGCCGGTTGTTCTATTTTTAGATGGACGAGAAGAGCGCCAAACAGAGAAGCAAAAACGCTCCACGCATAGAAAGAGGAAGACGGATCAGGGGGGGATAACAAAAGGACCGCAATTCTCAATTGAATGAGTTGCTCAAGGGTTAAGAGAGGATGAGTTGCTCAAGCTTAAGAAAGGCGCGAGTTAGATGAACCAGGCCAGGGTTGGCCAAGAGTTCTAGATCTCATGCATATCTAGTATATGTATTTTGGGAAAGTCTTAATGAGATTTTGCTCACGCACGCCGTTTGTGGCATTGCTACCGAATCCATCTAACGAGCGCCCCGAGTGGCATCATCAAATGCGAGTGATGCATGCCTGTCCGGTCTCCGCGCCCATGAAGTTGATCGTTTACCCCTTTTCTATACAAGAAGACGGAATATCGTAGACCAAGACGCGCCTACTCCTCCTCCGACTCCTCTTCGGAATCGTAAGATCCCTCGGAGCCATCTTCCTCAGACTCGTCCTCTTCCTCGTCACCATCGGCCTTCAGACCGTAGTCGTCGTGGAAATAGCTGAGCTCGCGAGTCTGGACCTTGTAGCCCATGCCCTTGAAGGCGGTTTCCATACCCTGTCATCAGTTAGCGTTGTTTCCTCGTATATTAGGTACTCAGATCATCCTCGGTTACGTACCTCCGTCATCAGAGTCGCGCAAGTAACAACAATATTGCTCTTGCCGGGCTCGAAGCAGGGCATGATCATCTCACGCAAAGCAGTCCGGATCTCGTCGTCGGTCACAACGCGAACCCGACGCAGAACCTCCTTGCCCCAGTCCTTGGGGAGGCCGCGAACCACACCCAGGATGAAGTTCTGCTGCGCAGCGCTGGGCATTGTCGACTGCTCATCCGCGAACATGACGACGATCTGGCTGATGGCGCCTTCCAGAAGGTGTCGGTCAATCTCGACCTCTCCGTCGGCGACCTTGCGGATGGAATCCCGAGATGCGGCGATGGCCTTGAAAGCATCAGGGGACCGGTACACGCGGTACGAGAGGATGCCGGAGACGATGTCTCGAGCAAAGTAAGTGCCATAGGCGTATCCGGCACCCCGAACAGCGTTCCACAGGGGCCCTTCGGGAGCCTCAAGGTAGCCAATAGCAACCATGAGCGCGGCGAGGCGCGGGTCGGCGAAGTCTGCCAGCCCCCGGGCGGAGGAAACGGAAAAGGAGCTGTCAAGCGTAGTCATGGGGACGATGACAGCACCCACAGACCCGGGGTTGCGTCCTTCTTCGTTGAGGAGGCTAGAAGGCTTTGGAATACCAACCATCTTCTCTTGAGCTGTGAGAGACTTGGCAAGAGAGTCCCAGGTAGTGACAGGGTCAGGGAGGGTGTCGAGCTTTGCTGTGACGAGGAAACGCATGTTCTGGAAGGTAAAGAGAGACTCCCGGACTTTGTTGAACCAGCCGACCACCTTTTCGGGCTCCTTCTCCAGAAGCTTCTTGAGGCGCTTGAGATAGACGGCTCGGACAAGGATGCGCTTAGAGGCAACCAGAGTCGACTTATCCACGTGGAGGGCAACATCGACCTCTGTAGACATGTCGCGACCATCACGTTTGCCCTCAGGGATATCAGCCAGGGCCTTGTTGATGGCGGCCTTGAGGCGCTGGGGGTCATAGATAGAGTCAAACATCATTGTTCGGGCCCAGTTGACGGCGGCACTGTACTTCTCAGGTTCAACCTGGAACTGGATCATGATGCCATCTGCGTCGCCCAAAGACCGAGCAGAGCTGAGGGAGTAACTGATTGTGTCACGCTCAAGCTCCATGACGACTTGCTCGAACCCGATCTTCTCCCCGTCACGGATGATGTGGGTGTTGAAAAAGTTGTCGCTAAAGATGTGCATCAGTGGCTTGAGCTCGTTGGGAACTTGAGCTGTGCCAATGTGGATCGTGAGATGCACAAAGTTGGTCGGCACATCCTCGAACTGGATGAACAGGGGCAAGTCGCCAGAAGGAGCAGCATCAATGAGCTTTTGAGCCGGTCCACCACCCAAACCGACGGCTCGAGCACGTCCGGTACGGGCCGTGTCGGACTCGATGAAGTGAATGGAATCGGTACCGAGAACAGGCCAAGTGTCGATGAGGGACGCGGGAATAGGCCTGTCGTTCTTCTTCTTGGCTTCTTCAAGACGCTTGCCGAGCTTCGCAAGGCCATCAGGGCCAAGCTCTTCCTTCCGCTTAGCGATGCGGGCCTCCTCATCCTTCTTCATCTTGGTAGCCAACTCGAGAGAAGGCTTACCAAGAACCGAGATGTGATGAGCATCAGCAATCCACTTGCTCAAGAAGTCTCGCCAATCCTGGTCTGTCCACTTCTCCAAGGTATCGTACTCGTCGAGGGACTGCAGCTCCTTGAGAGTTGAGCCATCCCGCTTTCCAAACAGATAGTCCGAGATGATGTTGGTGGCGTAGAACGACTCCGAAGTTTCGGCATGATACTTGATCTGACGTCTCTCGCGGCGAATGCACTCCCTCATGTAGTGCATATCGACAGGCTTTGATGCCACTTCCTTCAAAAGTTCGAATAGACGCTTTTCGACGAACTCGAGCTTCTCGGTAGCAACTCCTGTAGGCTGGAGCCAGATGATGGAGTTGGGGCGAGAGTCCCACCAGTAGGCAACGGAGCTCGCCAATTCCTCTCGTTCAACCATGACGTTTTCGAGGACGGAGACAGAAGAGCCGCAGAGGTATGTGAGAAGGATGTTGAGCGCAGAGGTTTCCAGAGTGTCGATGCAATTGGGACCGAAGAAGCCAACGAGAATCTCGCCAACCGTCTCGTCTTCCTCGGGGAACTCTGCAGTGACAATTTGCGACTCCTTGAGGGCGGGAGGCTGAGCAGAGTCAATCCACGGTCTAGGGCCAGGTCAGTTTAACTTTGCCGATCAAAGAAGAGTGCCGGGGGCTCACCGTTTGAAGGACGTGTCAGGCGAGGGGATATCATCCTTGATGGATTCTTCGAACTCGTCAAGGATCTGGAGCAGATTATCAATGTCGGTCTCGCCAACAATGACGAGACACAGGTTGCGAGGCTGGTACATGTCTCGGTGAAACTGTCGAATGCGCTCGGGGGTAAGAACACGGAGGGCGTCCATTTGGCCTCCAGTCTCATAGCGGAACCCGACATTTTCTGGGTAGAGCAGGCGACGGGCCTTGAGGTCCATGATTTCGACGCTTTGGAACTGAATAGCCTGCATCTCAGAGTAGACAACACCGGCATCGTTGCCTTCTCCGTCAATGTGCCAGACCTCGGTCACAACACTCTCATCGGTGATGGTGGGCACAATCAAGTGCTCGAGGTAGACGGGAAGGATCTGGGCAAAGCCTTCCCAACCAGCAGTCTCGAGGGTGTATGCGGTATGATCCGTGGCCGTCCAAGCATTGGTGTTTGAGTAGGCGCGAGATGAAAGCTTGTCGAGAAGACCCTTGTATTGGTAGCTCTTGGAGCCCATGAAGACTAGGTGTTCAAGTGTATGAGGAGCACCAGAATCGTCAAAGATCTCGGTAGCGAGGGTGAAGTATCCATTGACCTTGGGGCCCTTGCGGTCGGCCACAACAACCTGCATGCCACTACGTTCAGAGACATACTGAGAAATGTTGCAAAAGGCATAGTCGGTCTTGAAGTTTTGGATCTGGCGGAAGCCAGATTTCCTCTTTTGCGAAGACATGACGGATCCCCTGAAGTTGAGGGTTTCCCAAAGAGATCTAGGTACTGTGTCAGACAAGTATCTCAGGCTATCAGAGTTGACTCGCGATGCCAGAGATGGGGCTGCTCTAGAGCGTGCAATTGGAAGGGCATCGAGGAAGAGGAAGGCTGGTGTTTATATAGCTCGGCAATGGCACGGATGGTGAAATAACCGGATAAGATGGTCTGTGATAGAGAGCAAACAGGATGTTGACCCGCGTGGCTTGCACAAGGTGGGTAAAAAGACAGCAACTGACTCAAAGGTAAACGGTGATGGAGAGTTTATGCCAATGCCTTGTCTCGTGGTCACAAGATAGGCGAGCATGGCCAGCAGGGCAGCTATGACTGCCAGGCCATTGTGACGAGGTTTGTACCATGGTGAATCCATGGCGGGGTAGAGCAGGTTGACGGGATCGAATTGTGCTCTGAAGAGTGGGAAAGGAGGTAAAATCAAGAGTGAGGAGCGAGCAGTGATGAAGCGAGAGAGCACATGCAGATTGTATGCAGATGCAAATGCACGCAACTCAGGCTGGAGGAGGCGGGGTAAAATGGGAAGTATCGAGGAGATATTCTCTCAGCCAGGCGTGACACGAGAATTGCAGGCAGGGAACACGACATGCGAATAGTCTGTAGAAACAGAGAAAAAGACCAACCACGAGCAAGCGAGGCAGAACTCTCTACCCAGCATCCAGGCAGCAGTCAGCAACAGAATTGGAAGCCTCACTCACCTATTTCCCGGGCTTGTAAGGCGTGAGAAGGTGCAAAAAGTGGCCGAAGACCCAATCAGTGCGGAAGAATACCCCGCTATCCGCCAAGGGTTACCTGCGCGGGTGAGACAATGAGGGACGAGACGGACGCGACCGAATTGACGGGTGAAGCTGACGAGCTGTTGGCTGCGCGTGGTATTTCTCCGTCACATGCAGTCACCCGAATGTGGTGAGAGACTTGGAGCGACTTGGAGCTGCACGAGCCGTGGGCCGATGATTGGATTTTGGTTCGCGGTGGTTGCAGTGCATGAAGCAGACACAGGAGTTGTTGGGAGGAAGTACAGACGGGAGAGGTCTCGAGAACTGGAAGGAGCTGAGGGAAAACAGAAAAGAGAAGGATTCGAAAACGGCAGCTACGTGTCGGTCCCTTCCTGCTAGTTTATAAGCAAACTAATAAACAAAGATAATGCTCTCTCGCCCGGCGCTGCCTCAGTCCCTCCTTCCCTGTCCATTATTCTCGTCCGCCACCTGCATCCGCCGCCGGCAGAGGCACTCGTAATGGAGTTGGGAACAATCACTGCCGCTCCGGAACAATGCGAAAACGCGTGGTGCACTGTGCTCCGATTGGTCTGTGAAGCTGCTCTCAGCAATCTGAATCCGTCTGCCTGCCTGCCTGCCCGACTTGACAACTGGCTCTGCAGCTTGCCGCCACTTTTCTTTGTTTGAATGTGAGGTGGTGGATCTTGAGCTGTGGCTGGAGTGTGGCTAGTTCTGTGTGGCTGGTGTCTGTCAAAGCCACAAGTTACGTACCTGCTTCCTCAAGCTCCAACAAGCTCCAAGTGGGATTTGGAAGTTGACAGCTTCAATGCTCCACCAACGGCTTTTGCGACACGACACTCGACATGCGAGACAGACACCTCCTCACTTGATCCGATCGTGTCGATATCGATTCCTCTCCAGACTCTCCAAGCGACAATAGATACCCGACACCCTCCAGAAACAGACGATGCTATTGCGACCAACCGATCCCTCTCCGTGACGTCGTCTGCACAACTCCAGGTCTTCTGTAACCTCTTTGCCGGCCTATAGCTTCCCCTCTCTTGAGCCGAATACAATCACACACGTTTACTTCTCAATCCCGCCGCACCATGGCTGCCACTACCGATCCTCATCCTCGCCAGCTCAGCGAGGCGCTCGTTACATTCTGCGTGGACAATCGCTTTCCCGACGACGTATCCGTCTTTCCGCCAGTCTCTGAAACCGACTTACAACCCGCCATCGATGCCCTGGACAAGAAGAAGCAGGATTTAAAAGTAGATGAGTCCTTTACGACATGTCAAAGCGACCCATCATATTCACAACTTGACAGGCAGAGCTCCATACGGTCGAACAAGAGACGAGCGAGGATGTTAGCACTTGGGCGCGAACACATAAAGCTTTACAAGCCGATATTGTTCGTCTAAAGGCCATCCAAAACGAAGTGACCCAGCTTTCGGAAGCTCCAGTGGGTTCGGGCGAGGCCGTGGAGGAGGCTGAGCAGAAGATTGACTTCCTCAACCGAGAAGTCCAATACAGTCAACAGCTTCACGGCGTTCTACGGCGGGTTCAGAATGTCACACACCTTCTCAACCAAGTTGAGGCGGCCAAGAATGAGCGCCGCATCATCGAATCGCTACATCTTTTAGAACGTACGTTGTATCTCGTTGATACCAACGCCTCGCAGTGGCTAACCATGCGCAGAATCTTGGGCTGCTCAGGATCAAGTTGGCGTCAGCAAAACTTGCAGGGTCATGAGGTTGCTGGACATCCGAAGCTTCGAGTTGAAATCTGCTGTCCACGAAGTATTTGACCATGTGTGGAAATCCCTGGTTCACACAGACATTGACACCCGAAAGATTGTCATCTGTGATAGTATCAAGGGTATGTTCATGAATGTTATGCGGTCGTGGTCATACTGACACTTTTAGATGAACAAATGAGCCTTGCAGACGCCGTCGTGGGTTTAAAGGCCTACAGGGAGGTGGAGGAGCGAATGGAGCAGCTTTGGCGCAATGTGGACGCCGCAATTGTATCGCCCCGAATGGATCTGAAACGCACCTCTCTTCTTAGTGTGCAGGTGCAAGGCGAGGCTTTGCAGCTTTTGGGACAGGCTGATCAATCTGTTGAGGCTCTTCTTTCTGACCTCGAAACCGTCATCGTCTTCCTCAATAAGCGCCTCCCCTCGGACCTCCTCCCATCACTGGGTCAGTACATGATGGCAGACATCATACCAAGGCTGGTCAAAGAATGCCTAGACTCTGCAGTCCCAGCTTCGTTAAAGGATATGGACCAGTTTCAAGCCACGATCGAGAGAGCACGACAATTTTGCGAGACCTTGAGCAAGAATGGATATGCCGGTTTTGACGAGTTAAGGCACTGGGTGGATAATGCGCCATCCATCTGGTTGGACAAATGTCGGGAAACGAGTTTGGCCACAGTTCGGTCCAGGCTGTTGAGTGGAATCGGCACTTCAAGACAAGTTGAGAAAGTCGAGAAACAGATGGTGTCCATTTCTGAGGGCAAAGAGCTCAGCAAGAGTACCAAGGCCGCAGCAACCACGGACGATAACGACTGGGGCGATGCTTGGGGTGGTGCTTGGGATGAAGACAACGATCAAGCAAAGGATGAATCCAACGTCGAGTCACAAGCTCCCGTGTCAACCGGTTCCAAGGCTGTTGAGGATGATGGAGCGGACGCTTGGGGCTGGGATGACGACGCCATGGAAGATGGATCCGAGCAAAAGGAGGACAATCAAAACGATGGCGATGACGATGATAGCGCCGCGGCTTGGGGATGGGGTGATGAGGATACAACAGAGGAGCCAGTGGCAGAACCTGATCCGAAACCCACGCCGGCCAGCGCTCGGGAAGAAACCAGAGAATTGGTACTTCGAGAGACTTACAGCATATCGTCGATGCCAGAGCCGGTTCTGGAGCTCATTTATGCCATTCTAGAAGATGCCGCGAAGCTCACCAACGACGGCGACTATTCACACGTCGCGGCTACTGCACCAGGTCTCTTCGGTTTACCCACGTTTGCCCTTGCTCTGTTCAGGGGAATCTCGCCATATTACTACTCACTCGCCGATGGTGGCAACATGTAAGTCACAGGCTGCGCAGGGCGAGCACTGTATTGACCCGGACACAGGTTTCTCTACAACGACACCAAGTATCTTGCTGAGAAGCTCTCGGAGTTTTCAGTTAACTGGAAGCAGCGAGAAGACCTCAGTCAACGAGCTCGAAACATGCTTCGCCTCGATAACGACATCAAGAGCCTTCAAAGCTTCGCAAATCGCAGCTACGCCGGCGAGATGAACATTCAAAAGACAATTCTGCGAGACCTCCTCGGCGGCGCGCAAAGCTTGATGCAGCAGGACGAGACGGAGATGTTCATCGAGTCGGGCACGGCACGCATTCGTGCCATGGCGACTACCTGGGAGCCCATTCTCGCCGGCTCTGTTTGGCAGCAGGCCATTGGCTCTCTAGCCGATGCACTCGCAACGAAGATGATTACGGACGTCCTCGAGATGTCCTCCATCGGCCAGGACGAGGCCTACAACATTGCCAGCTTCATCGCCAAAGCTACCGAGCTCGACGATCTGTTCCCTTCGAGCGACGGCGGGCGGCACCCGATGACGGCGCAGTTCGCTCCCAGTTGGCTGCGTCTCAAGTACTTGAGCGAGGTCCTCCAGAGCAACCTCAACGAGGTTCGATACTTGTGGTTCGAGAGCGAGCTGAGCGTCCACTTCACTTCCAACGAGGTGGTCGACCTGATCGAGGCCAGCTTCGAGGCGAACCCCCGGACGAGAGAAACCATTCGGGAGATGCAGACCAAGCCAGCACCGACGGTCGGGTAACGGCCGAGACCTTTCATGGGCGAGGGTGCATTCGCATATGAAGTTTGAATACGGGCTGGGATACTAGTTGGATAATGATGAAGAACAAGAATGATGTCCTTTTTCGTCGTTGAAATTCGTCACTGATTGAACTTCAAGATTGGATCACGAGGTTTCTATGTCACCCTTCCAGCTCACCAAGCAGCAGGCATCACCAAAGAAAGGCCATCACAAGTACAAAGCGAAAATGGATTAATCGGATGTCGTCATGCTTTGAAAGCGGTTCCTGGGTGTGTATTCACGGAGGCATCTCGGTCCATCGTCTTACCCTAGACCTTTTGCCCAAGTCACCTCGCCAAGACTCCAACTCCAAACCACCCAGACCATGGTCGGCAGCCTCAACGTGTACAGAGCCAGGCAGAAGGGCATTTTTTCGCTTCACAACAATTACTGGTGAGACAATCCTCTACGAAAAAATCTGCTCGGCCTCGTGACGGAGACAAAAGGGGGAACTCATGCACCCCCTTTGGGCTTGAACAACAACAGCATCCGGAACAGCAAAACCTCGAGAAGCACGAATGGTTCAAACGCATGACCAACAAAGCGGCCGAGGGAGAGACAGGAAGCGATGCAGGGAAATTGCAAACGACTGGCCCAGACTGTAGTGAAATGCGAGTGGCTTGGCAATATGGACGGAACTTGGGTCTAAGAACCTTTTTCCCTAGGGCAGAGAGGAGGAGGCTGTTGTTGCCTCGAAACAAGACTCAAACTTCCCTCCCTTCATCTCATTTCCCGCCGCCCCCCTATTTTTGTTTTCCCTTTTTATTGTTTCGTCCTACCTACGGAATACTCTGGACCAACCTCGACCGCCCTCAAAGACAATGGTCATGACCATCCCATTCTCACGTCACCCGGGCCTCGCCTCTTCGAAGGAAGGCAAACTAGGCATCTGAGACACCTTGCGGCCAACGCATGCCATGGGCCTCGAAACAAACGAGACGGGAAAGGAAGGGCCAGACACGACCAGACACGTCCAGGCCAAGACGAGGCAAACAAGAACACAACGTGCCCCGAGTCGGTCATTCCGTTGACCGTCGCACAGGGAGAATGCAAGACGCAGGACGGGCCCGTCGCTTGGCACCCGCTCAACAAAATGGGTTTTTTTTTTTTGGTCCTTTCAGGTCTCGGTGAGTCATGGAGGAGAGTGAACACATAGTAAAGTCCTATG
>JAMQMW010000053.1:0-52785 GCA_024115155.1 Thelonectria blattea
AAAAAAAAACCGTTAGCCCAACCGACCAGCTGAACAGGCCTCTCGCTCAACGCACTGTTCTCGTTTTTTGGGGTGCTTCCGTGCCGTCCTTTGGTGCCTCGACTCCTGGCAATCCGCGTTTTTTTTTGCCCCTGGGTTTTCCCTCTCCTCCCTGCACCAGCGCTCAACGGCCGCCCAAGACACTCCTTCCACGAGCCCCCGCCAACTAAACTCCACTAAACCACCGCCTGTACAGAGTCGAACCCCCCAAACCAACATCCGTTAAGATCAAATTTTTGACGGGCCTCTCCAAACGTGCTGCTTCACGACAACAACCCAAATCAATCAACAACAAGCCCTTCCATCGCAAATAACACGCGGGCTCATCTCGGAAAGCCTCGCTTTATCTTGCGCCGCGTCGTTTTTGCCCGAAAACGGATGTCGCGACCGCCGATGCTATGACTGAGGTCGGGGCAGCCGACCTGTCAAGAACGCTTCAAACAAAGCGTCATGAATGCAGGTGAGTCGCGCCCCATTCGAAAGAGCGGATTTTTCCGATCCCAGCGATGTGATTTTTTGATTGCTGATGGCCCTCAGCTCAATTGTGACGTCGCGGAAGCGCAAGCTTCGCGAGCTCTTCGCTGTCGCGACGCAGGTGGAGAGTCTACCACATCCCGTCCTCACGAACCCCGACGCGCCCACCTCGACACAGGCAGAATGGGGGTTCTTGCAGGCAAACGATATCTTCCAGTACGTCCCCCAATTGGCTTTCGCCGCGGCACTTCCCCCGTCGGTGCGTGTAATTGAATTCCACTAACCACAGTGTAGGGGCAAGGCATTGACCGAAGCCAACATACCCCAACGGCCTTCCTTCTCCCTCGATATCATACAGAAGTCGCTTGCCAAAACCATTTTCGAAATCAACGAATCTTTGCAATTGCAAGCTTCGGATGACAAGAAGAATCAAGAGGTTGCCGCGAAAGCCCAGGATGGAACGAAGAAGGATGCGCCAAAGCAGACTATAGCACCCCAGCCGACGAAGCCCGAACATGTCAATGCCTCCCCGAAGGCTTCAACACTGAAACTTACATCTCAGCCGACCCCCTCTTCTGCGGCCACCTCGACTCCCGTTCTCGCCCCCCGCCTACCGTCACAGCCAGCCGTTCTGCCGCCAACCGCCAGTGTTCCTATGAAATCTCCCACGCCTCCTACTCCAACGCTACCAGTCCCGAATGATATCCCGAAGACCGAGAATCAGACTCCCACGGCCACCGTTCCCGCGATTCGAGATGCCCCCCCACGGCAGACTCCAGTTGCGCTTCCTCTAACACCCCAGGCATCGACGTTGGGAATTCAGAAGGCGGAAACTCAAGTTCAAGGGCGCAAATCTTCTCCGGATGCTCCCGCGCCCGGGGCGGCAGGTCCGGTCTCGTTATCTATCAAACCTTTTACGGAGCCGGCCAGGGCGCCCGATGCTCTGTCGTCACCTGGATCGACAGCGCAGAGTGCGACGACCCCTGCGGTCCACGATCTATCGGCGAATACAAGTCCAGAAAATGAGGGACCTCACTTTTCGGAACCTGTCGAGGAGAAGGATGGACATGACGATGACGCCAAGAAGACTGAGTTGCCCCGCGTGGTGGACGAGCCCGCCGAAGACCTGAAAACCCGAGCGATGAACGCACCACCGGATTCCGCCGAGGCCCAACTTCTCCAGGAATCTATTCGATCAAGCGAGGCAGCCTTGAAACCCGAGCCTGAGCTCAAGAAGCAGATCCAAGTTCCCGTGACCCAGGATTCTAACGTGTCTGGACCGAACAATGGTGCCGCAATTGCCCCGAGCAAAGCAACCGAGAAGCGGGTTGAGAAGATGTCATTGACTATTGAAACCCAACCAAGAACCGACACGGAAGCCACCGACTTGAGCGCAAAGGAAATCCCGGACAGCCAGGAGGACAATGCGGACCAAATGGACGTGGATGGCGATGCACAAAACGAGAAAACCTTGTTGATGACAGATTTACCTGTGAAGGATAAAAAACTTGTTTCCGAAGCTCCTTCAACTCCAGTACCAGCAAAATCTCGGAAGGACGTTTCCCAAGCAGCGGAGCGAGCAGTCACTCGGGTAGCCTCTGGGGCAATTCGGCCCAAGTCTGTCAGTGAAATTGTCGGATCTATGCCTCGCGTCCCTCAGACGTTGGAGAGGAGTTTGACAAAGAGCGTCGACAACCAGATGACTCCGGTCGCTTCCACGCCTCAATCGCCGAGCGTACGACACAAATTCTTCGCATCGCATCGCAGAGAGAGATCCAGGAGTCAACCGGGAACGGTCGTATTCGGAAAACAGCCCAAGAGGGTTGACGAGAAGGCGGTCATGGCCAACCAGCGGGATGCGATCCAGGCCACGGACGACTACTACACCCCCCTATTCGTGCAGGGCTTTTCCGGAAGTTCGACGTGGATGCAGCCCATAGAGAAACTGCTTTTCCACGCCAACAAGACGTTGGCAAGCCCCGACGTCAATCTTGCGATTCAGGACCATCAAGCTTGCAAGGTTTTACGACGCGTCTACCATCTACAACAAACCGACAAGTGGTCTCTCCGCCAACCCAAACGCTGCCCCGAGCCGACTCGTCCACCGACGCAATGGGACGTGGTGTTGAAAGAAATGAAGTGGATGCGAAAGGATTTCAGGGGGGAGCGCAAATGGAAGATGGCTGTGGCCAAAAACCTTGCCTATGCTTGTGCGGAATGGCACGAGGCCACGCCCGAGGAACGCAAGGCTCTCCAAGTCCCGGCCGTGATCCCTCCAATCTCTACAAAGGTGGAGGACACTGACGTCCTCATGGCTGATATTGACGTCGAGAGCCAGCTCACGCCAGACCTGGTCCCATCTGACGAAGTTGCTACGCCCGACAACGTGGATGAGCTGGCTGATAACTTCCCCCAGACTGTCGCGCCTTCGGCCATTTTCGCTCTTCAGGACGATGACGTCGTGTTCGGGCTGCGCAGAACACCCACGGCCGATCGATTGTTGGAGGAGCTGCCCATGTATGGCTCGCCATTGAAGGTGCCCAAGTTCGACCTCACAGGCCCCGAGTACGATCCAGATGCCCATTGGCGGCGACCCGCCCTGCCACTGAGCAGGTACGTTGAGGGCCGGATGAAGTTGGTCACCGGAGGGCCTCCTCGAAAGCGCAGCCGCTTCAACTACGAGACGGACGACTCGGATGACGATGAGACGGTCTTCACCAGTGGCAACAAGTCCACAGCCACGACGGTCGGCCCCCGAACGGACGAGGTTGCCCTGTTCAACCCGAACATGAAGCCCATCCGCGATCGACTACACGCCGCTCACCAATTCCGCCCCCCATCGGAGCATGCCATGCCAACGCAGAGCTTCTACGAGTGCCGAAGCTCATCGCAGTGGACTTTGGCCGAGGACGACGAACTGCGAAGCCTTGTACAACAACATTCGTATAACTGGTCCTTGATTTCCAGCCTTCTTTCGACCAAGTCCCTATTCTCGTCTGGTGCCGAACGACGGACGCCCTGGGAGTGTTTCGAGAGATGGATCAACTTGGAAGGACTGCCCGCGGACATGCAGAGGACTCAATACTTTAAGGCTTACAATACGAGGATCGAAGCCGCGCAGCGAGTCATCCTACAACAGAACCAGCTCGCGGTTCAGCAGGCCACGGCGGCGGGCAATGCCGTCGTTCCTCCTCGACGACGGCCTTCGACGCCGATGAGGGTTGAGAGGCGGCGTAAGCAGAAGCACCTGGCTCTCATTGACTCGATGAGGAAGTTGGCGAAGAAGAGGGAGACTACGATTCAGAAGCAGCAGCACACGGCATCGCAGAACGCTGCGAACAAGAAGACGAATGATCCTGTGGTGAGGGGTCCTACGAAGACACCTCGGGAATACAGCTTGTTGCGTTGGGAACGCGATCAGGCTCTGGCAGAAAAGATGGCGCAGTATGCGCAGCGGCAAGAAGCCCAACGACGGGTGAGTATCGACGGGGGGAGACCCGGTGAGAAGACCACGTCCAAGATCACCTCGCTGACCACGTCCTCACAGGCTGTGCTCCAAGCCAGAGCAGCTCAAAACCAGGCGGCGCAGATGACTGGAAACCAGGCTGCCGCACAAGCAGGTCAAGGCAATGCCCACGCTGCGGCCTCGGCTACAGTCAACGGCATGAACGGCGTTGCTCGCGTGAACGGCGTCAACGTGGCCAACCCCCTTGCCGTTGCAGCAGCCGCAGCCGCCGCAAGCCACGGCCGAGCTCGCATGCCCATGCAATCTCCAGCTGCTGCCATGGGAACCGTACCAGCTCACATGGCCGGTGGCCTGGTTCCCCCTTCACCCATGAACAACGTACAGCAGGCGCAGATGCAAGCGGCTATGCAGGCTGCCCAGCACAACCGCATGCCCATGCCCAACCCCCAGCCAGACGTGAACCTGATGATGCGCGCCCAGCGCATTTCCGAGCAGCAGAGAGTCGCCGTCCAGATGCAGCAGGCACAGCAAGGCCCCGGGACCCCGGGACAACCGACGCCGCAGCAGAGTCCTCCCTCCAACATGCGACCCAGCGTTAACGGCGTCAGCAGCATGGCCCAGCAGAACTTCATCAACAATGCCCAGGCCATGATGGCGTCCTTCAACGCAAACAACAACAATAACAACAACAACAACACCCACTCCACTCCCCAGGCTAATGGCCTTCACATGCCCGCCGGTCAAGCCGGCTCCCCAGTTCCTCGTCCACCGCAACTCTCCGCCACCATCGCCAACCAACTCAACCAGCTGGAGGCCACGTTCCGGGCTAAGAACCCGGCCCTCACACCCGAGCAAGCCCGCCAGCTTGCCACGGAGCACCTGACTCGCGCCATGATGGCCCAGCGCCAGAACGCAATGAACGCAGCCGCCGGCGCCAACGGCCAGCCCGGTCTCGCTGGAGGCATCGCTGCTACTACTAGCCCCCATCAGTATGCCGCCCTTCTTCGTCAACAACAGCAGGCCCAGGCCAGTCAGGCTGCCGGGAGTCCCGTCCAGCAGCACCAGCAGCCTCAACTCCAGCAGCAGCAGCAAGCACAGCAACAAGCACAGCAGCAGGCTCAGCAGGCCCAACAAGCCCAACAGGCTCAGCAGGCTCAGCAGCACCAACGCCAAGCCAGCGGTAGTGCAACGCCATCGATTGGAAAGTAGACGACATGGCCATCTCTGGAGCTTTCTGTTGGGAAGCTTTTGCCGTGTTTTATTAGTTGCGAGTCGATACCCAGGTGCATTTTGTTTTTTTCCCTGGTTGATGAGCGGAGCGAGGCACCCCTAACCTACCTTAACCCCCTTCACCTTCCTACCTTACCACCATACACACACCACCTCCAAATCACCACCCTTTGTTTAGAACATGACGGAAATGATGACGGTTCGACATGTTGAAAGCTATCATCCTGTATTACACCAACACACACCCACACACATCAGTACCTATCCATTTAATAGCTTGTCGAGATGACGCACATAGTCACATACTCGACCATCAATGAATTTGCCCACAAGTGGCGTTTCAACCTTGACCTTTGCTCGATGCTCGGAATGTGAATATCCAGTCTCATACGCGCAATAGATAGGATCAAGTCAGACGGCTCTCGTCATGCAAAAGTACCATTATTCCTTTATCTATCATGGGACACTTGATTCTATCGAAAAAGTCGGAAAGACAAGAAGAAACCCAACGCCGGTCATGCGACAAATACACATAATACAATCGCTTCCTCCCCCCTGGGTGGAAGAGTCGCCGTTTAAGCGGTGTGAAAACCCGTTGCTTCATCCCACATAACTCGTTCAACTCGAACCGCCGCCGCCGTTGCCCCCGGGCCTCGCCCCTTCGCTGTGAAGCAGCAGGTGGGGCTTGATAAAGTCCTCGTCGAGCTGGTGGAAGACGCTGGCGGGATCGTCGGCCGCCCAGAGCTGTCGGATGGCGCCCGTCGCAGTAATGGTCGGCGCCGACGACTCGGGGGCGGGGGACGTGAACATGGGGTTCGTCTGCGGTGGAGGGACGGTGCTGGAGCGAGGCATCGGCGAACGACGAGCCGGAGGTGGAAGATCCGAAGTATCAATGTCGCTACCAATGTCCGACTCGTCCGTGTTGCCGCGGAGCAGGTCGGAGCGTTCGAATTCGTCGGGATGTCGCATCGAGTTCTTGCGGCTCTTGCTTTGAGCGCGAGCACTCGGATGCGGAGACGACGAGCCAGAGACGTAGCTGGCTCCGCGCTCGAGGCTGTTCATGGCGACGCTGCCGTTTCTGCGGGGGTTGTATCCAATGCCATTTCCGGAGCGCTTGACCTGGAAACCACCGCCGAAAGACTCAATGTCAAACTCGTCGTCACTATCGATCTCCTCCACCACACCGGTGCGGATGCCCAGGATCTCGAGCATTCGCGCCGTAGTGCCACCGAAGATGATGACGGTGAGCACCACCACGACCAAGACGGTCGCCCTCAGCGCATACGAGTTCTCTCCCGTCAACAGAGCAGCGAGCGCCACACCGACGGCTCCTCGGAGACCAGCCCAGTACAGCATGGCCTGATAGTTGTAAGGCAATTCATCACCAACCTCGATTCCTCGCCTTGCCGCACGGTATCGAATAAACCAGTTGATGGCTCGAGACAGGGGAAAGACGGCGACCCATCTGGCAGCACATACAGCGAGGATGGTCACGATGATCAGCGGTGGTTGGAACTGAAGAGCATTATCGGTGAACAGAGCCAGGCCAAGGTAGATGAAGATGAAGTTTTCCGACAATTGCGCCAGGATTTGGAAGATGAACTTGGTGGTGAGCTGTGTTCGTCTCGACATGTTGAAGTAGGCATAGTGCTTGAGAGTGATGCCGCAGAACAGCAACGAGACGATACCTGCATGGCCATATTAGATTTCATATTAGACAAAGTCGGGACAAGAGCCGTACCGGACATGTGCAATCCGTGGGAGAAGAAATAAGTAGCATAGGCGATCAGCACAATCAAGCAGCTCTCAATCTTGGGGAATCGCCGAAGATAGGTGAACTTGAGCAGCAGAGCCGTGAAGACGCCCACCAAGAAGCCGATGAGCATACTGCAAAAGAAGACCAGCAAGAAGATGCCGGTACCCTCAAAGAAGCTGATGATGCCGTAGCCACCCGCCTCGCCCTTGTTGTACTTCTGAGCCGTCTCGAAAATGACGATGGCAATAGCGTCGTTGAGAATGGATTCGCCAAAGATTATAGTATAAAGTTTGGGATCGACCTTGTACGTGTTGAAGATGGCCAGAATGGTGACGGGATCCGTGGCAGAGAGAGTTGCGCCGACCGAGATGGCGTCGACAAAAGTCATGTCGAGGGATCCGGGCAGGTGCTTGAAGAGCCAAAGAATCAGGCCAATGACGACGGCGGACAAGAATGTACCGGCAAAAGCGAACGTTAGGATCGTGCCTATGTTGCGGAAGAAGTTGGCCTGGTGCAATTCGTAGCCGGAGGACAAGATGATGGGGGGCAGGAGGAGGTTGAAGAAGATTTGGTAGTCGAAGCTGATGAGGTTTCGAATCGAGTCGCCGGACGTGATAAGGAGGACGAGACCGACAATCATTCCTGCGGGGGAGGTGCTGATTAGCACCCAAGGGCTTCAAGCGGCGAAGTTGAGGTGTAGCCTACCGGCGAAGATGGAGATGACGGTTTCGTGGATGGCCGTCACCTTTCTCGTCTGCAACATGTAACTGGTAAAGAAGGCGGTGATGAGTAGCATAATGGAGATGAAGAGCGCCCATGCCGCGAACAGCTCCTTCTTGGCGGAGTCGCCCTCTGCGAGGCCTCGTCAGCGCAAGTTCCCAAGGCAAAGAGACAGTTGGCGACGGATATACGTTGCTACACACCTTCGGGGTCAGACTCCTCCACCTCTCGCTCTAGTCAATTCGTCAGCGTCGCGTCGCGACCAAAAGGGAAAATAGGAGCACGCACGGAGGATCTTGAAGCCCATGGAGGCCATGTTGGACGAGGAAAACATGATTGCGGTGCTCCGCGGTGCTCGGGGAGAGCTGAGGTGGCTGGCTATAAGATGCGCAGGTAGCGGGGAGCGGCAACGGGAATGCCCTGCGCGAGGCTGGATGGCGTCGCGGCAGGGGACATGAATTGGCAGAGCGTCGAGCGGGCGGATGGCGAAGCGGATGATGGCAGCAAAAAAGAGAGACGGGTTTTCGAGGGGAGTCGAGGTTGATGAGGCCAAGTTCAAAGTCCCCCCCGGAGAGTGGGTGAGACCGATACCGTGGTTGCCCATATTAAAAGGGCGACATAAGTTACTTATCCACACCGGGTTTCGCTGATTGGTCGGCTCGTCGGGGGAAGGAGCAATCAGCAGCCGTCGATCGCTCCTGCACCTGCATTATTGCCTAGACTAAGCTACAAAGAGCAATGGCTTGCGTGTGTGCGTGTGCGACTCGAGTTGTGCGACGCTGCAGCAGACTCGGGGCATCGCGAATGTTTCTGCCTACCCTCAGTAGAGAGAGAGTCTGGAGCTATTTTCCGTTGAATACACGTATACTAAGCGACGCCCCGAGAACCGTCAAGCCGCCGGCCGTGGTCAGTTTCTGTTGGATGTAACACGACGATTACGTAGAGTTCTCCAAACGAGCCCCTCTTATCATATCTGTATGGATATGCTTGGATGCTTGGGCAGCCCTGGCGCATTCAGGCGGGAGTTGCTTTGTAGTCGTGCTTTTAGCTTGGCATTCGTTATGCCGACATTGAGAGGTCCGGCGTACATACACTCAAGCGTGGTGTCCCAGTGACTTGGGAAGACCGTTGTGGAAGTGGGTGAAGGTGAGAATTCACGTCGACTTTCAAGGTATGCACACAGTCTAAGCTAATCAAGGGAGTTTATTTCAACATCTTTAACGAATATGGCTAACCGTACTGTGTGAATTATATCAGCACGTGCCTGACTACACATTGCAGGTCATCGACCTCGACTCAGACCTGTTCCTGGTGGCTCCCCATCATCTCTCTTAGCGGTCCCTCACTAAAATCCGGGCTGAAGGGCGCTGAGCCAAGGGAGACTCCATTATGGAGGCTTACGGACGCTGCCTCGAAATAATTGTCGCCCATTCCTCCCTTCAAACAACGTCGTCGCAACTCCAACCGCTCCTTCCCACCGCATAATCCTCGTATCGCATCGACCGCAACGAATCGATCCTCGAGGCTTCCATCCACAGCCATCCTCCTTTTTTTTCCTCGAGCATTGACTTGCTCCGGGGAGAACCTCTCCCGAACCTCTCCCCTCCCCTCCCCCTCCCCGCCTAGGTACCTACTAGGTAGTCGACACCATGTACCACCTCGCCAAGGGCATCTATCGCTATGTGACCAGCAAAGAAGAATACTCGGTCATCCTCCTAGGCCTCGACAACGCCGGCAAGACCACCTTCCACGAACAAGTCAAGTCGCTCTTCATCCCCGGCAGCCCCGAACCCAAGCTCAAGACCGTCCCGACGGTCGGCCAGAACGTGTCCACCATCCCGCTGGCAGACATGTACCTCAAGCTCTGGGACGTGGGCGGGCAAATGTCGCTGCGCAACCTCTGGCAGAGCTACTACGCCAGCTGCCACGCCATCGTCTTCATCATCGACAGCACCGACATTGGCGACGGGAGTCTCGAGCACGACGGCGGCGGCAACGATCGCCTGGACGAGTGCAGGCTGGTGCTCGAGGACGTGCTGCAGCACTCGGAGACGGAGGGCGTGCCCTTGCTGATCCTCGCGAATAAGCAGGACCGCGAGGACTGCGTCGAGACGATTCGCATCAAGGAGGGGCTGGTGAAGAAGGTCATGGAGGGCGACAAGGGATCCAGCGTGAGGGACTCGCGCGTCTTGGCCATGAGTGCTCTCACGGGTGACGGCGTGAGGGAAGCCATCGATTGGGTGCGCACGAGGGTGCAGTGGAATAAAGAGTCACGGCCACCCGTCATGCGGTAGTCGTTTGGTTTACATTGGTTGGGCGAGGGGGCGCATATTGGGAGCGTCATCATCTACAATACCCCGTTTGCCGGACATGGCATGGCGAGAGGCTTTCCGGCGGCGTAAGGATGTGACGGGAAAGGGTTTTCATATCATGATGGTCTTGGATGCACGGGGGAAAAACACGAGCCAAGTTCTTCTTGTCTGGGGTATCATGGGTTTCTATATTTTGTCATTAACACTTTTTCTTGGCTCTTTTTGATTCTTTTTTTTTTTTTGCTGCAGCTTAGATATCCTCGTCACCTGTCGTTCTCTGCTGTCAGCTCCGCCATGAGTCCCCCCTTGTCCCTCCTCTTCGCATCGTCGGCCAACTTCTTATCCACCAGGTCCGTCAGCTCCTTGGACCGGGCCATGGCCGCCGAGGCGCACTGGATGAACAGCGGCGCGTCGAGGGCGGTCCCCCCCAGCTTCGCGATCTGGCAGATCTCGCCGTGGCGGTTGAGGCTGTACGTGCACGTGCTCACGCGCAGCTGTTCCTCCAACCACGTGGCATCGGCGACGACGTGCTCGCCCTCGTCACCAAAAAAGCTAAACGTGACGCAGAAGGGCGAGTGCAGCCAGCTCAGGGGGACGGGCTCCCGCTCGGCCGCCGTGTACACGGTGAGCGTCTCGCCCTCGATGCTCGTGTCGGGCTTGCGGAAGTGACGCAGGGCCGCCACCACGCCCAGGCACGCGCAGTCCGTCAGGTTGCCGTCGTGCGTGAGGACGTGCAGGTCGACCCGGATGGACCAGCACTTTTGGCCCGCGATGAGGCACAGCGATTCCGTGTCCAAGGCGCCCGACCTCCGGATCGTCTTCTCGAGGAGCCGGGATAGAAGGACTTCTTCTTGAGACGGGCGGTTGACTTCGTAAGAGGGCGCAACCATGGGGCTGAGTTCTGAAGTGATTGTGAAGACTCCGTCGAACGGGCGGTCCGTATAGGGAACCGTCACTTCGGCAGATACCTTTGCCAAGACTCTGAAAAGCAATTGTCAGCACCTGCGTGAAAACCAAAAGACGAATTGAAACATACCTCGTCTTTCCAAGCTTGACTTCTACCACTCCGTATTCCTCTCCAAAAGTGAGTTCCAGTGGCCGAAACTGGTCGTGTTTCCGCCCATCTAAGCGCAATCCATCCTGGATCGCCTGGACTGCAAAGGTCCTTTCGGGGAGAGACGGCTCTGCTTCTCGAGGCATGGCGAATAAGTATACTTGTATGTGAATTTGTAGGTTGGTGTTGTAAAGCTGTAGTGTCTGGAGGGGCCTTTCAAAACATGTCTGGATGAATTTCATAGCAACTCTCAGATAGTGGGGCTGTGACTTCACTGAAAAACATTCTGCCGGGCGGTGAGAGCGCAGTTGTCTGGGCGGCGGAAGCTCAGGCGTTCAACTGGAAACCTTCAATCGCCAGCACCGACGTCGACGACACATCACTTCCTTTTGCCTTCAGTGTCTCCCAGCAACACTTCATAGAGTTCGCCATGACTACCGCCCACAGACCTACCTTTGATCCCGTCAGTCGCATCCCCAACCCCAACTCTCGGATATCCCCCAATAAAAACTAACAAACACCCAGGCCGTCGGCAAAGAAGCCCTCCGCGGGCCAGCCTACCACCAACGCCTCCTCCCCGCCCACACACAGCTCAAGTACCGTCGCGTCGGGCAGGGCGGCGACGCCGACCACGAACCCACGCGCGACTTGGCCGCCGAGTTGCTCGCCGCCGAGGCCGTCCACTTCAACAAGAAGACCAAGCGCGTTCCCGGGCCCGCAGACGACGACGACGACGACGAGGATAACGATGAAGTTATGGCCGAGGGCTCCGGTGGTGGCGTGAAGAGGCCGCTGGCCGTGACGGGGAGTGATGACTCTGAAGAAGAAGATCTGGAGGCGAAGAGGAGGCGGATCCTGGCCGAGACGAGAGAAATCGATGCGGATGATAGCGATGAGGAAGAGGAAGATAGCGACGATGACGACGACGACGACAGCGATGACGATTCAGATGCAGAGTTGCAGCGAGAATTGGACCGCGTGAGGAGGGAGCGCGAAGAGAAGAAGAAGAAAGAGGTCAGCAGGCCCAGCCCAACCCAACCCCCCTGGTTTCTCCTGAGATCTCTAACACCTTGCAGGAAGAAGAACGCCTCAAAGCCGACGAGGAAGACCGCGTGCGAAACATTGCCCTAGGAAACCCGCTCCTCAATAAGCAGGACTTTACCATGAAGCGGCGCTGGGACGACGATGTGGTCTTTAAGAACCAGGCACGCGGTACCGAGGATAAGAAGAAGAAGGAATTCGTGAATGTGAGTATTTCTCTTTATTTACATGGATTTCCCATGATTTTCTTTTTCGTCCTTTCTACACGCCCAATAGCCTTCATCATGCTAACCTGTCATCTAGGACCTCCTCCGTTCCGACTTCCATAGACGCTTCATGAGCAAGTACGTTAGATAATTCATATCGGAGACTTTCCCGACTTCCTAGACATTAGATACCCATCCAGATTTCGATTCCCTTTGCATCATGCTTGTGTCGGTCAGTGATGCTTCTCCTCGGCCAGGATCTGGTACTCCATCTTCTCAAACGCCCCCACGACATTCCCGTACTTTTGATACAGCCCGTCGCGGAACCCTTCGTCAACGCGCTCAATCTGCCCCTCCTCGGTCCAGCGCTTCCCAATCAACTCGTCAAACGTCTCCCCCTCGCCGCGCTCCATGGCCCAAAGCGCCTTGTACGCGCCCCCCATAGCACACGCGTTCCCGCCCACATCCAACTTGTACACACCCTCGCTCCCGCCCAGCACCTCCCCGATGACCCGCGCAATGGCCGGGTTGAGCGACCCGCCGCCCACGAGGTAGATGCGGCGCGGCTGGGCGGGCAACCCGTGTCCGGGGCTGTGCACCAGCTTTTGCGAGCGCAGGCGCATCGAGAGCGCTTGGGATTCGACGATGAGGCGCGCGTCGGTTGCGCGGTCCCAGCCGTAGGAGTGCTCGCGGAGATCGGAGCCGTCGGGCTCGCACGTGTAGCGCCAGGTGCCGGCGCGGATGTTGGGGACGGTTTCGCGGAGGAAGAAGTATAGGCCGAGCTTGGCGCGGTCGTCGGGGTGGGCGGCGCCGAGGGGAGGGGTGGTGATGACGGATTTGTTGAAGTTTGCCCACGGGTCGACGACGGACAAAGATGAAGGCTCCGGGGCGGGGAGCTGGTCGCGGACTTGCTCGCGGGCGAGGCCGCCGTTCTTATAGCAGAGCATGAACATGTAGTGGCCCTGGGTGGTGGGGTGGTTGAAGAAGTGGTATGCGCCATCGGGCTTGTACTTTGGCGTGTTCATGAGGAACGTGGTGGACGTGCCGAGCGAGACGATGGCGTCGAGGGGTCGCAGCGGCAGAGCGAGGATGGTGGCCGGGTTGTCGCCCGTGAAGGGCGTGATATTGCAGTCGGGGCTGAAGCCGTGGCGTTGGACAAAGTAAGGCGAGATGGTGCCGAGGTTGGCGCCTCCGTCGACGCAGACGTCGCCCAGCTTGCGACGGAGGTCAGCTGCGCCGTCTTTACCGCCGCCGGCGAGGGCCAGGAGGTCTTCGCTGTAGGTCTGGCGCTGCATATCCCAGAGGTTCATGCCGCACACGTCGCTGATGTCCATGGGGGCCACGGCGCCGAGGAGAACCGAAGCCAGCCACGAGGAGACGAGGGAGATGTGGGCGGTGTTGGCGTACATTTCGGGGAGGTCTTTTCTCAGTCGCATGATTTGGGTACCAGTGAAGCGCTGGGACGTTCAGCCATTCGTCTCGACAATCATCTTGGTGGTGGTGACTTACATGGTGAGCGCCGCTGCCCGTCACCTCGGCGAGCCTCTGCCTCCCGCCTAGGGCCTCATCAAACGCATCGCACTGCTCTTGCGTGCTCTGATCCTGCCAATTGGGCGACCACTCGTGCGCCAGCGTGCCCGGCAGCTGCTCGACGAGCGGCCTCGCTGGATCCAACTTGCTCAGAACTTCGCCAGCGCTCCCGTTCCAGAAGACGCTGCCGTGCTGCTGGCACGAGCCGCTGACGGCACGAATGCGCGACATGGGAGCCTCCATGCCTGAGGCGAGTCGCTCCAGCACCAGGTCCAGCGACTCCATCCACAGAGCCACGGGGGCGAAGACCTCGCCCGTGGCCTCGCGCACGTGGACGCCTTTGCGGATGCCATACTTGGCGCCGAAGTCGGCGTCGAAGTCGACTTTGGCTTGGCCGGTGACTTGGAGGTCCGAGTCGACTACGACGGCTGCGATGGTTGCGTTGGCGAGGTGTGGCGGGGAGGAAGAAAGGGATGGGAGATACCTTTGAGTTGTTGTGTTGAGAGGTCGAAGCCGAGATATAGCGGCTTCGAGTCGGGAGACCCGTTTGCGATTGAGTGAGGCATGTTGGAGATGAGGATGAGTCGGTGGACTCGGGATGGGAAAGGCGACGATCGGATGAGTTGGACGGACGGAGGTCGAGATATCGAGTCGAAGGGATATGATCTGGGAGAATGGGATAACTGGACGGAGAAATATCAATGCAACACCACAATGAAGAGAGAGGAAGAAGAAGCAAGACGGATTGGGACGCCGACGGTTTATATTCCGGGCGGAAGACGCCTACGAGCGAAGGACAACGATCCGCCCGTCGCCGCCACCACTTTTTATGTGTACACCACCCATCTCACTCCCAGTCACTCGTTCCTTCCTCTCGAACAGAGCCAAGACAAGCGGCGGGCATCGGGGAATGGAGGGGAAGGAAGGAGGGGGGCGTGTTACAACCACCAACGAGCTAAAGGCTCAAGCTATCGTGACGAACAAAGGAAAAAAAAAGAAAAGAAGTGGAGGGAGAGGGTGCAGCTATCAGAACGAGTTGCCAAATTGCCAATTGGTTTTGGAGAAGCAGAAAGGAAAATAGAATCCGTACCAGGGGGATCGTCAACACGTTCCCCCACGCATGCACGTATCTTCTCTGAACAGCAAAGGCAACTGTAAGCAATTGCGAGTAATGCAAGGGGCAAACAGTCAGTCACGGGTCATGATAAAAACAGACCCCAGGGAGCCGCTGTGACGTTTTCTTGAAGGTTCCGTCATGATGGACCGGGGCTTCAATCCAGTCGTGGGGTGGGAAACATGACAAAAATGTATCGGTACCGTGCTGAGCATCGCCCGCACGGACCGTGGATTCGTTGGAGAAGGTGCTGGGAGCGCGGGAGGGAAGGCGCTGAGGGGTACCTAGGCGGGGGAGGGCGTGGGAGCCTCCAAGTGCGGTGTAGAGTGACTTCTTGAGATCTTCATTCTGCTATGGAGTGGTTTAGGTTGCAATGGATGAGGTGGATGACAATTGGATTGCATAGATTCGTAAATGATTGCATGCATACATCAATCTGCGCCGTAATCAGTTTCGTCTGTTGTCTTCTTCTGTAATACCCAAGTCCGTTCAATCAGCCTTTTCATTTTCATCCTCACACCTTCCCTTCACCTCTCTTCTGCTTCCCGCTTTAGCCTAAATGCACTCTATTATAGCCCAGCCAATGACATTCCCCCTCCATCGTCCACCGTCTCACCCCCGTCCTCTCTCGAGGTGAGCCGCCAATAAGACACGAGCGCTTATACAAGGTGCATTTAAACCACCAGGACAATGTGCAAAGATGGGGCTGATACTGTACGAATCTTTGCTCCGTACATACATCAGACAAATCACAGAAAGGGACGCGTCAATAACGAAGACAAGAGTTGGTTGCTAAAGATTATGTACATGTACGGATCCAGCAGGTAGCTGCAACGCAAATACACCAGGACAAGCCTCTGGAAACCCGACCCGAAGGCCGAACAAGGCAGAAAACCCTTGCACGCTGACAGCTCTCGACTGCCGGCCCGGTCGTGGGGCAGCCCAAAGGGGTCCCAGACATCCCGACGTCCCTGTTGGGGCGCATCCAGGTCCCTTGTCTGCAAGTCCCATGATGCTGAATGCTTCTCACTTGGCTGGCTCTGCTGTCATTTGTTCCCTGTTGCCATGTGCTCGTGCTTCTTTTTTTTAATAAGAGTGCCTCCCTCATTCTGCATCTATGTACAGTACAAATACATTCCCCTTCATCCAACTATCCAGATCGGCTGTTCTGTATCTTGGAGAGTCATAGCTCCACGGGAAGCGAAAAATGGGTGTGGTGTGTATGTATGTCGGTCTATCATGTTGGTTGATTGTTCGTCGTGGGTGCGTATCGGGTGTGTTTGATTTCCTTTGCAGGTGCGCCTGTCCATGTCCATGTCCTTGAAGCCGTCGCCGTGTCGGATCGCAACCCTCTCTTCCGTATTTCCACCTCTTCCGGCCGGGTTCCACCCCGTATCTCGCACACACCCGACATTCGGGTCACAGGTTCAACCTTCTCCACGGCCCCTCGAGCATCATGGCGGCATTTCAGGGGCAAAATGGCATGAAAACACTCGGTGAGTCTCGGTATACCATCTCCGGCCCCGTTCGCCTTCCCGTCACCGCTGATTCCTCATTTATTGCCTGTGCACGTGGTCGTGATCGTGGTCGTGGTCTGGCTTCTTGTCATTGACTCCGTTTCCGTTGATCTTGTGACCGTTGCTGTGATCGTGGTCGTGGTCGTGGTCGTGCTCCTCATCGCCCGACTCTTCTTCGGTGGGCGGTCTCACGCTTCCGGGGATGAAGTCGTCAAACTTGGCACTGACTGGACCCTCCTTGGGCGCAAATCGAACTCGCACTCTTCGGACGCCGCGCACCTTGCCTCCCACTCGCGTGCGCACCGCGTCTTCCACCTCCTTGGCCTGGTCCATGGTCCATCCTCCGGGAACGGCCATTTCGAGGTCTACCAAAAAGTTTTGTCCAGATTTGACACCGCTGACGTCCCTGAGCTCGACATTGTGCTCGTCGCCGAGGTTGATCAGAGCTTTCTGCGTCTGCTTGCGAACCGCCCCTTTGATCTCCTCGTCGATGCTCTGATCCGCAAGTTCGCAAAAGGCCGCAATCGTGTTGCCCCAGCCGGCGTGAATCACCATGAAGGAGATGAGCAGCCCGCCCACAGGGTCCAACCACGCGGCGTTGTCGACGGCATTGGCTCCCATGATGGCGGCCAACGTCACAAAGCCTGTCAGACTGTCGACTCGGTGGTGGATGGCGTTGGAGGCGAGGACCGATGACTTGCGTTCCCGGGCGACTTTCATTGCTGCGATTGGTCAGTCCCTGGTTCTTCGCAAGCGAGAAGGGCCTACTTACTTGCATGGTAGAGCCATTCCTTGACGAGAATGGTTCCTGCAGCTAACCACGCCGCATGCATGCTTGGGATGCCCAATTCCATGGGGTTGTGAGAGTGACTATGGCCGTGACCGTGACCGACATGGTCCAAGATGCCGTGGGCAGCTTCAGGATAGAAGTGGCCGTAGAGACTAATTCCGCTCTCCCAACCCATGTACAAGCCGCCGGCCAGCAGCATGCCCGACACGCCGAGCGAGCCCAGACTCTCGACCTTGCCAAAACCCTGAGGAAAACGATCGCTCGGCGGCTTGAGGCTCCACGACACGGTGGCGAGGGTGAGGATGTCGGAGGCGAGGTCGGTGATGCTGTGCCAGGCGTCGGCGGTCATGGCCTTGGAGTTGAAGGCCCAACCGCCGGCAAATTTTGCAATTGCCATGCCCAAGTTGGACAGCAGGCCAATGCGCGTAATGCGCACGCCCGGATCGCTCTTGTCGGTCGACGTGAGGAAGGCATTGTCGTGGTGGTGGTGGTGGTGGTGGCCGCCGGGGCCGTGGCTGTGGCCGTGGCCTTGGCCGCTGTGCGAACGGCTCTGCGACGTCGAGATGGCCATGAGGGATTGTCGCGAACGAAGCTTGGTACGAAGGGCGACGAGGTGAGGGAGGTTGGGATGCGACGGCGTCGACGATTGGGCGCGCGTGGGCGAGCACGAGGATGTGGAAGGAGTGGTTGCGTTAGTGGAGGAGGAGGAAGAGATTGACGAGTTTGACCTTGATGGAGAAGGGGAGGCGCGGGAAAGATAAGCGCAAGTAGAAAGGGCGACGACAGTCTGGAGTACGCGTATGCAATGCGGAGGTGTATGTGTCCTCAGAAGCAGCATCTGGCCCCGACCACGTCGCGAAACATGTCCACGTCTCCACGAAAGGTTTGCGCCGCTTGGTAATGTGTGGTAATGATGATTGTGGAGGAGGACGTGCGCCGGAAGTGTTACTGTTGCTGGTGGTGCTGCAGCTGTTGCTCCATGGCTGGATATTGGAGCTGGCGTGGACGACGACGTCACTCCAGACATGAGACGCCGATTCATGCCAGTCAGTACCTAGGTAGGCGCGGCCTGGCGCAGGGGGGGGGTTGTGGTGGGTGGCGGGCTTGCCGGCGGAACGAACGGGGCGAGACGAGTTGAGAAGTCAACAAGGTACCTCGCAGCCTCGGTTGACGAGGAGGATCAAGAGGTTCCTCCGTCCGTCTGGATATGATGGGGCGCAGCGGAAATAGGGGCGAAGGCGGAGGGTGAAGGTTGAAGGCGAAGCGTCCAGAAAAAGAGAGAGCCCGAGAGAACTTCGACTTCCAAGCGAGCGTGCGATAGGATCCAGGTCGTGCGTGCCCGGCCGGTTAACGGAGCGAATTATAATTAGGCGTCTCGTCGTTGCCGTCTCTCCGGACGCCTCGGGGGAGATGGGGGAGTTGGGGGAGTTGGGGGAGATAATCTGATGCGGCAATTGGCAAATAACGCCATCTGATATCGAGAGGGAGAATTTATTTAGAGAGAGGAAAAAAGGGTTATGGAGTTGTTTCTACGGAGAACGGGGACGGCAACTAGCGAGAGAGGAGAGAGAGTGAGGTTCCGGTCGCCGGAGATGGCCTCGACTCTGAATGAATCCATGGCCCAAGACAAATCAGCGAGCGGTCAATCCGAGACGTGTTCCAAATCAGCGACTCTTTCAGTGGATAAAACTTCGGGGGAGCTCGGGCGTGTGTTGTTGACGGGTTCTTGTTGGGATGGTACGTCTGCTGGCGGGTCCCTCCTGTTAACCTTGGGTACCGGCTTACCTTGGAGATTCCTTCACTATCCGTACTTACTAACCAACCTATATTCGTAGTTCACTGCCTTGGCTTTCTTAGAACCTGCAGACCTGACCTACGAGTATTAATAAATACATATTATACTTGATTGAGTACTTAACTGGGCACAGTGTGTAGTCAGCGACTAACACCAGCGAAACGGTTCGTGCAAAAGAACAAAACATTTCTCACTCATCAAGCCATAACCCATCAGTCATCAGCCTCCCAGCCTCACTGGCTCCGCCTTAGCTTGAGGTGGGAGGAACGATGGAAGCATTTCTCACTCGTCAGTCATCATTCCCCTCCCACATCCCCATCATCCTTACCAAACCTGTCACGAATCACACACTCTCACCCAATCCCACCTTCTCCCATTGATCATCGTCCGGATACGCACACTCCTAATGAAACCTCCCCCAATGAGGAAATCCCTCTTCCGCATCCCCTACACGGACCTCCCCCCTCCCACATCCTCGACCCCCCGCTCGGCAACCTCCCTCCCCGAAGCCGTCTCGGCGCTGCACCGCTTCTTCACCTCCCCGTCCCCTCCGCACCTCCCGGCCTCGACCGTCGTCCTCTCCGGGGCCGGGCTCTCCGTCGCTTCGGGGCTGGCCGACTACCGCGGCGTCAAGGGCACGTACCGCGTCAACAAGGCCTACCGCCCCATCTACTTCCCCGAGTTCGTGCGCACGCACGAGGCCCGCAAGAGGTACTGGGCGAGGAGCTTCCTGGGCTGGTCGAGCCTGCACCGCGCGGCGCCGAACCCGGGCCACTACGCCGTCGGGGAGCTGGCGAGGCTGGGGCTGGTAGGGAGCGTGATTACGCAGAATGTGGACTCGTTTCATCCGCGGGCGCACCCGGGGCTGCCGACGCTGGAGCTACATGGCTATCTAAGATCTGTTGTCTGCACGACGTGCGCTTCCGAGTTCTCGAGGAACGAGTTCCAGCAGCATCTGAGTCGTCTGAACCCGAAGTGGGCGGCCTTGCTCGAGGAGGCGATTGCGTCGGGGGCGCTGACGACGGAGCCTTCGGATGAGCGCCGGTTCAAAGGCATCAAAGTGAATCCTGACGGCGACGTCGACCTGCCCGACGCGCCTTACACCACCTTTCGATATCCACCCTGCCCCAAGTGTCTCTCCAGCCCGCCCGCGCACCACGTCGTCTCGGTCGATGCCGACGGCGCGTGGGCGGATCCTAGCACGGGCGGCATCCTCAAGCCGGCCGTGGTCCTGTTCGGCGAGAACATCAAGCCCAGCGTCAAGGACACCGCCGAGGAAGCCATTGACTCGGCCGGCAAGATGCTGGTCTTGGGCACCTCGCTCGCCACCTACTCGGCCTGGCGGCTCGCTAAGCGCGCCCACGACCGGGGGATGCCCATGGCCGTCGTCAACATTGGCGGGGTGAGGGGCGAGGAGGATTTCTTCAGGGACGTCGACCCCTTTCAGAGAGGCGAGCAGGGCGTGAGAGTCGAGCTGTCCACCGACGAGCTGCTTCCGGCGCTCGTGGCAGAACTGTGTAAAGACGCGGCCGTTGTGAGGCAGGCACCGGACACTGAAATGCTAAACCCGTCTTCAAGGATATGCTCTCTTGAGGTGATGCAACATTTGTACAATATCCTCCCACCATAGAAGCCATTTAGAAGAAATTTCCCAAAGTTCCCGTCTTTGGTTTCGCGGGTGCCGATTCGGTGCTCGTTGCTGACTCTTCAACGGCGGTCTCGGTAGCTTCGTCTTTGGGCTTTTCCTGCTTCTGGACCTTTCGCTGTGTCTCATCCCGCTCGATGGCTTTCAACACTGAATATGGGTTAGCAATTGAACAACGACCAGACCCAAAACCGACATACTCTCTTCCCAATCAGCCTCCTTCTTCGCATCGCCCGTACCGAGCTCCTTCTCCACGTCGACCGTCTCCCCCCTCTGAATCTTCTCCACCACCTCCTTCAGCGTGGCGATGCGCGCCTCGACTTGCCGCATGTATCTGTCGAACGAGTTGCGCAGGGCAATCATCTGGATGGACATGGACCCGATGAGCAGGAACATGACAATGAAGAAGGTGGCCGGGTTCCACTGCTTGGTCTTCTTCTTCTTCCGGAGCTCGCGGTTCTCCTTACGGAGGGGCTTCGGCACGAGGGAGCGCCAGAAGGAGCCGTCGGCTACCGTGGCCGGGACGGGGGCGGCGGAGGAGCTGTTGCAGCGGGCGGTGATTCGGGGGAATGTCCGGGCCGTGGCTGGGAGGAGGAATGGAGCCGGGCGTAAGCTCCCTGGTCGGAGGACTGCGCGTCGAATTGACATTTTCTCAGGCTGTTTGCGATGGAAGTTGAAGTCTTGAAGATTAAAAAGCTTCGAGGTTCAAAGTGCCAGAAAAAAACGTGGAGCAGGGAGCACAGACCACTTCCGCAAGCCGAACCCGGTCATTGGCGGTTGCCCCGGACGACGGCCGCTGTTTAGCCCCGGGGCTCCAGAAGCAAGGTTCACGCACTAACACAACGAAGCTCGAAAAGCTTCGAAGCCCTCGACCAAGTTCAATAATTTGCCCTTGGATAATAACGACCTTTTTGTCTTTCCTTTACGACGGACATGATTACGCAGAATTCACGCTCATAACACCCACTCCTCCCCTTCCCCTACATGGCTTCATCCCAGGCAAAGGCCGACGGCGTAAAGGCGTCCGTGGCCTCCATCTCGACGTGCACCGCCGCCACGGTGGTGACGGTCAAGGAGCTGCTCCTCCCGGACGCGGAAGCGACTTGTACGACGGCGCAGAACACGGCCAAGAGGGCCCGATCGAATACGAACCCCAAGACCAAGACGAATACCGCAGCGGTGTCCTCGAGATCAAAGACTGTCGACCACTTGTCCGTCAAGGACCGCGCCGCGCTGGCCACGCACATTATCAATACTACCATCAAGACGCTCGCTGAAGCTGCCAAGCCTGCGCCTCCTACGACGACACCTCCGAAACAAAATGCGCAGACAGACTCGAAAAAGGGCCGGACGTTACGGAGGTCGCTTTCGGCGCCGTTGTCGCCCATGCCGGCTCGAACACTCAACCGCACAACTACCTCGCCGACGGTGGGCTTGAAGGCGACGAACACCCAATCTTCAACACAGTCGACGGCGTGTCTGGCTACCGTCGAATGCACGCGCACCGCCTTTGCCTGTCTCCGGTCCATCAGGGGTCCCGTGCAGCCAAACCAGACCGACTTCCAGCTCGAGATGGGCATGTCGGCCTTTGTCGGAAAGCTACTAGCTCTGAGCCTTCAAGACCAAGCCATCAAAGAGCTGAGGATATTGAAACGCCGCCTCGATACCGCCCTCTCCAAGCCCGCCAAGCCGACCAAGTCGACAACAGAAACCCAGACGACCTCACAAGTCATTGCCGAACTCCTCGACTACGAAGGCTCCATCCCCGACGAGAGCCTCACCATTGTCACCACGTGCCAGGTGCAAGTCCTCCGCCTCATCGCACTCTCCAAGAAGCCCGCCTCCATCGAAGCGGCCATGCCCTACATCGACCAGGAACACCCCTCTTCGCCGCTCAACCTCCTGCAGAAGCTCGCCCAGCTCGGCGACAAGGACGGCCAGAAAGCCGCCCGCCAACTCGCCACGGTATCGCAGATGCTGCTCTCGTGGGCGCCGAGCGTGTCCAGCAAGGAGGATCACGTGGCGACCGAGGCGCGCCTGAGTCCATCTCCGTACACGGCGTTCCAGCTCCAGGTGCTGTGCTTCAAGGCGCAGCTGCAGTGGTGGAAGTTGGCAGGGCACAAGGGCAATGTGGACGAGGAGGTCATATCGCCCTTTGCGCGCTGCGTTCGCGCCTTCATTAGACGCCAGTCCCTCGGAGAAGATGCCCTATACGACATCTTGGCCGATTCTTTCCACGATCTCATGGAGCTTGTTCAGGAGCAGCCATCACAACCATCCGAGACGTCCGAGGCTCCGATCGCATCCATATACAACATGCTGGGAGTGGCCGCCCAAACCGAACGCCAGTACGACGAGGCGTGTGAATGGTTCGAGAAGCTCAAGGCCCTGTTCCAGCCGGGCCGCGACTCGGCTGTCAAGATCTTCTCCGTCTCGGCACGATTCCTCGCCGCCGCCCTGAAGAAGCAGCCATTCGACGATGACGTCGACGAACTGGCCCTCCAGGTGGTCGAGGGCCTCGACGGGAGTCTCAGCGGGAGTATCTCGGAGCTTAACGAGCTTCTCGAGAGTCTCTCGCTCGCAAGACGAGCCTCGGTCGGCATCTTGGCCGGCCTTCCCACCGACAAGGACACGCCCCTGCCTGCTAATGGAGTTCTCGGGCATCTGAAGACTCTGGTGTCTCGGTTTCCTCGCTTTGCCCGCAGATGGCTCGGGGCTCCTCCCGGCAAAGACGCTTCCCCCAAGCATCTCGTTCAGTTCGACCAGCGACGACAGCTTCTCATGCAGACCATCAGCCAGCTCCTCGACGGTGCCCTCATGGTGGTCAAGTGCGATATCCAGTCCGACTCCATCACGTGGCCGCAGATGGACGAGACGCTGCAGGACTGCGCCAAGCTCGTCGAGACGGTGGCCGATCCGCTCCTGTCTGCGCCGCGAGATCAGCTAAGCAGCTATTGTATCAAGATCTCGGGTCTCTACTTTTCCAAGTTTACCATTCTTCGACTGCTCGACGACAGGCCCAGCGAGATGAACAAGCAGATGCTCCAGATGCTCAGCCGGTCCATCGACGCCGTAAAGGACCGGTCTCCCGTCCTGCAGGAGCGGGCCCAACTATCGGTCAAGCTGGAGCTGTTCGCCGATCTCTGCCGGAAGAGCGGACGCGGCGCCGAGGCCATCAAGACGCTGCGGTCCATCTGCACAAACATGATAGAAGAGGGGGCGCTGCTCAAGGTGACGGCCGCTCTCGCCTCGCAGTCTCCCACGAGGGCTTGGAGCGTCGACGAGAAGGCCGAGACGCTCTCGCGCACGCTGCGGTCCATTGCCAAGCTCGATCAGTCCTGGAACGACTGGGCCTTCTTCCTGCCCGAGGCTGAACGTGCTGCCGTGCTAGAGCATCTCATGATGATCTCGGGTCAGGGGAGGCCCCTGAAGCTTCAAGACGAGGCCGTCGCGGCCCTAGTTCGACTATACACGCCCGAGCGGTTCCCGGTTCGCCGTCTTCGGGTCATGCTCTGCCTCTTCCTCCAGAATCTCGGTGAGGGAAGCGACCAGGAGGACGTAGCAGCATTGGCCGCCGAGTCTCTGCAAAATATCGACGGGTCCTCGGCCGGCGAAGACTCTGGCTTGACACGATATCTGCCGCATCTCAAGGCCCTTCACACGTCCATCACGGCCCTAGCTGCCGCCGTCGAGGCGCCGTTTCGCGCAGACCTCATGGGAGAAGCCGTCTCGACGTGGAGGGCCATGGCCGATGGTTGTCGCACGAGGGAGCAGCTCGACGACAAGATTGACAACGTCGACGGCTTGTTGAACCACTTGCGTGCATGCAGCGAGTTTGCCAGTCTTCGCGGCGAGAATAGTCTGCAGCTGGCGGTGCTCGAGCTGTTGACGACTATTTCGAAGCTGTCGGTTGAGCCGACGAATGATACCGTAATCCTTAATCACACCCTGTTGGCCTCGCAGCACCTGAACATTGGCCACTACGTCGAAGCCAAGAAGACGCTCGAGGCGGCCGAGGCGCTCTTGGAGCAGGCCGCTGGAGTTTCTCGGGGGATAGTTGCTGGCTTTCATCTCTCTCAGGCCGAGTACTACACCGGCATCGGGAGCTTCGACGAAGCGTGAGTCCACACTTGATAGCCCCTGAACTCGAATAAGACACTGACTTCACCTAGAACTTCATCACTAGCAGCGGCCAAGCAAATCTACAACGAACCAACCTCGTCCTGGGCCAACACCAAATCCCAGGCCACGCTCACGCTCGCTGCGGCCTCGTTCCTCGACTCGACTCTGGCGCTGAAGCAAGGACGAGTCCAGGAGGCTCTCGTGCACATCAAGTCCAGCGTCCGCGCCCTCACCCACGACTGGGCTCGCCTCGAGCAGGCCGGCTCTTCTCGCGAGGGCACGCCCAGCAATCTCAACACGTCTACTTCGAGCGTGGCGAGCGTCAAGGAGAAGCCTTCGGGCCAAGTCATGGGCACGCGCTTCTGGGCCCTCGCCTTCCCGCTGCTGCGTGGCTTGTTACACGTCTCATCGGTGTATGCCCATCTCGGCATGTTTCAGGAGACGGTCTATTATGCAGATTCGGCCTTGAAGATTGCCGAGAGCACCGAGTCGCGTCTGTACAAGGCGCAGGTGCTCGCGTGGACGGGGTCCATCTACCACCGGGCGGCGAGGCTCGAGAAGGCGCTGGACTACGGGAACGAGGCGAGAGAGCACATGCCCGACGACGTGTGCGTGTCGCGAGTGCAGTTGGCGTGTCAGCTTGGCGATTTGTATCGGGACATGGGCGACGAGGAGAAGGCGACGGAGATGTTGAAGCTGGCTGAAGATACGGCTGAGCGTCTCGGGGGACAGGGCAGGTTGGAGAGTGCCCCCGCGGAGAAGGAGAAGCCTGCAACCAAGGGACGAGCTGCTGCTGCGTCCAGGACTACACGATCGACGAGAACTACGCGAGCCAAGCCTGACCTAGCTGCAGCTGCACCAGCGCCTCGAACGACTCGAGCAACTCGAAGCACTCGAAAACAAACCCCCCCGGCCAAAGTTCAACCAGCCTCGGTCAAGGAAATCCTCGACCTGCCCAAGGACGTGTACCAAGCATCCCTCATGGCCTCAGTCATCCTCTCCCGCGCCCTCGGCTTCATCAACCAAAAGGACTGGACCTCGGCCATGTCGACGCTGGAGCTCGGAAAGAATCTCCCCAAGCTGTTCGGCACCCTCTCGCAGGAACAAGTCGCCACGGCCGTGTCCCTCATCGGGTCCAGCATGGAGCAGATGATTCACGATCCCGTCTTCTCCGTCGTCCAGGACTCGACCATTTCGTTCCCGGCCGTGTCGAGCGCCGCCGCCGAAAAGGCCGGTCGGTTGTCTCTCAGCCAGAGCCCGGTTAAGAAGAGCACTCGGGCTGCCAAGGAGAAGGCGTCTCCTGCGTTTGCCGATGCGTTGAGGCAGGCTCAGGAGCTGCTTCTCGAGGCGCACGCTTCGACTCTGTCGACTGCTAACAGCACCACGGTTCACCGCATCTCGGCCCTTCTGCAAAACACCGTCATTCTCCTCTCGGCCACGTCGACGTCTCAGTCCAAAGTCCTCGCCGGCTCCGGCTTCGCCACCTTCTCCGTCGACCTGGCTCGCAACGTCACGTGGAAACGAGAGCAGAGCACTCTCGTCAAGGACGTCGTCGAAGCCAAGCCTCGAGAACCAGCTGCGGCTCCCACGGCTCGCAGAGTCAGCCTGGGGCTCACGACGGAAATGGCAAAGTTCCAGCGCGACTACGTCGAACTCGTCCCGCACAACTGGAGCGTCGTGTCCGTCTCGCTGAGCGACAACCGGCACGACTTGTGCATCACAAAGTTCCAGGCCGGCCACAGCCCCTTTATCCTCCGGCTTCCCCTCGAACGCGCCAATTCCCGCGACGCAGACTCGGAGGTGTTCAATTTCGAGCACGGCCGCGAGGAAATGATGGACATCATCGCCCAGGCCAACGAGACGAGCCACTCGGCCTCGCGCGATTTCTCCGCAAAGGGGGCCAGGACGGCCTGGTGGGAGGAGAGAGCCGCACTGGACGAGAGACTCAAGGATCTCCTGGCCACCATGGAAACGACGTGGCTGGGCGGCTTCAGGGGCATATTCTCGCAGCACGAGCGAAGACCCGATCTCCTGGCGCGCTTCCAGAAGTCCTTCGAGCAAATCCTCGACAGCAGCCTCCCCTCGCGGAACAACCGCATGCGCGGACGAAAAGGCCCCAAGACGACCAGAGTATCCCTCGACGCGCGCATCCTCGACCTCTTCGTCGGGCTGGGCGATCCCGAGGCGCCAGACGGGGACTTTGACGAGGCGCTCAACGATCTGCTCTACTTTGTCGTGGACATTTTGCAGTTTCACGGCGAGCGCAACGCCTACGACGAGATCGACTTTGACGCCATGGTTGTCGAGACGAGCGATGCTCTTCGCGGGTACTACGCTGCGACCAAGGACGGGGCTGCGAGGATGGACGGCGCGCACACGGTTTTGGTGCTGGACAAGGCGCTGCATGCGTTTCCGTGGGAGTCGATGCCGTGTATGCAGGGACTGGCCGTGTCGCGCGTGTCGTCGCTGGCGTGTTTGAGACAGCTCATTCTCGAGGCCAAGCCTTCGCCACGCGACGAAGACGCAGAGGGTCATTACGTCTCTGCTTCTCGTGGGACATACATGCTCAACCCGTCGACCGACCTCAAAAACACGCAAACCACGTTCCAATCCCCCCTCTCAACCCTCCCCTCCTGGACCGCCATCGTCAACCGCGCCCCCTCTGAATCCGAATTCGAAACGGCCCTCTCCGAATCAGACATCCTCCTGTACTTCGGCCACGGCAGCGGCGCGCAGTACGTCCGCGCCCGGACGGTGCGGCGCCTAGAAAAGTGCCGCGCCGCCACCTTCCTGATGGGCTGCAGCTCGGCGTCGCTAACGCAGGCGGGCGAGTTCGAGTGCTACGGCCCCGTGTGGAACTACATGATGGCCGGGTGTCCGGCTGTGGTCGGCACGCTGTGGGACGTGACGGACCGGGACATTGACCGCTTCGCCGGCCGGTCGTTTGAGGAGTGGGGGTTGTTTCCCCGGGGGACCTTTAAGGAGGAGAAGCGAGGCAAGGGAAAGGCCGTCTCTGACGAAGAGAGAGAAGAGCACGACGGGGAGGTGACGCGCGACGTGTCCCTCGCCGAGGCGGTTGCGCGTGCGAGACAGGCCTGCCGCTTCAAGTACCTCAACGCCGCCGCCGTGGTGCTCTACGGCATCCCAGTATATATCAGCCGGGGAGGAGAAGAGTGAAAAGGGTACATAGGGGGGAGACGCGTCATGTTACATGTTTGGTGGGTGTTTTGGTTTGACAATGGAATTGTATTTTGGCCACAAGCACAATAGAAACGGTAGCGGAGTATACGGCGGTGACGGTGGTGTAAGACGGTGTTGGTGGTGTTTTGACCGTGTTTGGAAATTCGGACGGCCTTTTCTGGATTGGCCTGGTTGAATGAATGAAAATCTTTTTGTTTTTCCAAATGTCACACACACACTCCCTCTCGAGGCCTTGACAGAAAAGGCGGGTGATTCCGGTGTCGCTCGGGTATCCTTGTCCCGAGGGCGAGCAGATCGGTTCGGTACAGGGTGGTGGACATCTTGGAGGGTGAGATGCCTGCAGCAATGGAAGAGTCTCGGCTTCAGGGTGCTGCATCTGGCTTTGTAAAACCGATCCATGGCGGGGAAAGGGGGGGGAATCCGATGCCTCCCCCCCATCCATCCGAGCATGCAAGCTTGTCGTCGGCCTCCCGCAGTTGGAGCGGCTGTCGGAGTATGCCCGTTGCGTTTCCTCAGTGCGCTTCGGGGTCAAAACAGAATGCGACAGAATCGCGCAAACAACGGCATGGGTGCCAAGAGACGAAGGGTGTGACGCACGCAGTGTTGTTTACCTGAAAGGATGCAGAGGGAGAACAAGTATGACGGGAGAATGACGAATCAGTCTCGAATGGGCGTTTTGATGCTTGGGGGCGGCCCGACCAGGGAGAGAGAGATGAAAGAGGTCTGTGTGTGCGACGAGAGACGACGAGGAAAGGGCCGGTCGTGGTTTTGAATGAGCAAGGACGAGCTTCGAGGACAAGACTCATCTTGGAGGACAAGACCATCTCGTCGAACGAGGGAGAGCGGGTGGCTGCGTGCCAGTCTTGTCATGTGGTGGTACAGTTGTCGACCGTTTGACGCTTCTGAGTGAAGGCAATACACACTCGTCCCCGACGCCTTGGTGGATGAGATGCCTTATCCAAAGTATGTTCCTGGGTCTTCTCAGCCATAGCATGACGGGCGCGAAATGGGCGCCTCGCGAGCCGTCGGCGTAGCTGGCGACCAGTCGGGTACGGATAGAGATATTGTAGATGACTGACTAGTAGCGGCAGGGCGAGCAACACCACAGGAGAATCTTGCGCCTAGTTTGGTTATTCCTGGCACGTAGACCGTCTGCACTGACACTCACGCTGTGAATGTGTTCGGCGGCATGTGGGCGCAAGGCTGGAGCGTGTCGGTTGCATAGTCAGGGGTTGGTGTAGACCAGGGAAGCCAGATGCATGGCTTCGTGAGGCATCGTACCCTATCAACCATCAACAGTAAACCACGAAGCAAACATCTCGATGTTGTCATCAACTTGGACGACAAGACATGCAAGATCCGGACAGCGCCGTTCTCCTCTACTTACCATCTGCTGAACCTGGCTCTGGGGGCTTGCTGCATGGCCCCAAGATATCCAGTGTTTTGTGCTTCGTGGTGGTCGCTGTATGTATGCACGATTTCCCACCCCCCCTGCGCCCTCGAATCGCACCTGCAGACGCCGGCAAGCGGATCACACTATGTAGCATGCTCCCTCGTGTTGCTTTCTGAAGCAACCACCTAGTTTTTTCATATTTTTTTTTCTTTTGGAGCCCAACGGGTCGAGGCCGAGGGTAGCTTTTGGTCCCTCGTCCGGCTCGAGGGTGTTGGAATGGATTTCTTCAAGGGTCGGCCTGCCATCTCGCTGGCATGGTTGCGGCACTCGCTGGAGGTCGCATCGAGATTCCGGCTTTTGGACGATGTTGCAAGGGCAGGGGGTCAAGACCAGCGAGCCTCAGAGGCCGGAGGCGATGAGAAAGACTCGGCTATCCGCTCATTTACCTTGCACCCATCAGCCTGAATAGGAGTTTGGGCAAGCCGATACCGAGCCGGCTTACCTGCATATGTCGACGAGGCACGCGCCGTTGTAAGGGTGGCTTCGGGAGACGACTTCCTGTCCGTGTGACGAGACGGTGGTGAATGGACTAATATTGTCGCTGTCTCGTAGTCAGTTAAGGCATCGCCGTATTATTCGGATACGTACCAAGGTGCATGGTCGTAGGGTTAGTAAATGAGTCTTAATCTGCACCGTGTTTCATTGTGTCCAAGTTTGATGCAGTTGTTTTGAACAAGACTCACCGATGATCCGCTCAGAGCCTCGGTATCGAGAGGAAATGGAGGCCGGATCTTGCCTGCCTAAAAAGGTACCTACGAATGGGAGGCTGCAGGTGCGTCCGGTCGTCAGCATCGCAAGGGGCTCCTTCCTCAGTGATCGCGGGGCAAACTTCTCACCCACTATCCGTACGCTGAACGGAAGCTGCGTCCGTACCTTCTTTCCTCATGAAATTGATAGAGCAGAGTACCGGTATCATGGAACTTTCTGATAAGACACCAGTACTTTGGGCACCTCGGGCAAATACATTTCCGATTTGTCTCTCAATAACACAACCCGCTTCGAAATTTGCACATTTCTTCATCCTTTGAGGTCAACCACCATCCATCCGCCACACTCCCGGCCCGGCATCAAGACGAATGCACAGGAAATCCGCACACCAATTCGGGGATTCTCGCGTCGGCTCCCACCCATCTTCAGGATGCTGATTCCCTCACACATGGCCGCCAAGAAGGCAAATCCCGCATGCTTGCTCACACACAAATGCAGATGCAGAGAGTGAACAACTCACATCGTCACCTCAACCTCACGGATCAGGAATCGGACATGCACACGCCCTCTTGTCCCCCGTCCCCCGTCCCCCGTCCAGACCAAGCACGTCGTCGGTGCAAGACGCCAAAAAATGGCGATCCTTTTCCCTACCCCACAGTCGCACGCTGCGACGCCGAGTTGCGGCCTATCGCACCCTTCGCTTTTGTCTCCTACCGTCGTCGACTCCACCCACGAGCCTTAAACCCCAGCTTCGACGCCGCGACTTTCTTCATCAACCCCAGCGCTCCATCTTTTTCCCTAATTTTCTCCCCGAACCTTCTCTGCTCCGTCATCTCTCCTTGCCAACCGAGCGTCTTCCATTGTTCGAATTCCGACCTCTACCTATCACGAACTCGTTGCAACCGTGCCGAAACGCGCCGTTGCCATCGCTCAAGCCTCCTCCACGCCTCTGCTGCAGACACGGACCCAGCCAATTGACCCAGTCTCAGTGCGGGGGGTCCTCTGAGCGTGCCTCTAGCCGACGCGGACGCTTCCCCATACGCTTCGACAACTCCGTCCGTCCCCGTGATCCGCCCCCGGCTACCTACATGAAGACTTCGCGCTTCGGCGCCGCTCTCTAAATTGTACAACCTACTCCGATTCATCGTCGCCCACAGCTACAAATCACCCGTGCTCTACCCGTCGTCGATATCTACGGCCGCAGCCCACTTCCACGTCGGCCTACGAGGCCTAGAGGCCTTCGGCAAGAGTTATGTCTTCCGGAGGTGGCAAACTGAGCACTCACCACTACAATGGCCATCGACCCCTAGACTCTGCTTCTCTCGTCTTTCACAACATCTCCGACGAAAAGGCTCAAGCCCCCGAACATTCCATCATGATGGACGTCCCTCGCTATGAGGACTACAATTTCCCCTACACGGCCCTCCCGACGCAACCAATCCTCCCGTTAAACGACCAGCCCAATGTTTCTCAGCCAGCCGACCCCTTCGCTCAACACCCCTCGGTAACCATGGACCCTACTCAACCCATCACCGTCCACGCGCAACCTCTCGCCTTCGACACGACCGTCCCAGATCACCAGGGCCAGAACAGAAACGCAGAAGCCGCCCCTGACAAAGTCTCACCAGCGACCAATTCCATCGACGACCCGGCGCCAGACGAGTTTGGTCTAACTGCTACTGCCTGCGCCGATGGCACCGATCTTGGTGGCAAAGCCAAGGAGGACAAATCGGATTCCAAGGCAGCATGGACCGAACTCAAGACGAAGGCCGGCAAGGAGCGCAAACGTCTCCCGCTCGCCTGCATCGCCTGCCGCCGCAAGAAAATTCGTTGTTCTGGAGAGAAACCGTCTTGCAGACACTGCCTACGTTCGCGAATGCCCTGCGTTTACAAAGTCACCGCGCGCAAGGCTGCACCCCGTACGGACTATATGGCCATGCTCGACAAGCGGCTGAAGAGGATGGAAGAGCGCATTATCAAGGTCATCCCGAAGTCGGAGCAGGAAGCTACCATTAACGTGACGCGAGCCGTGGTGAAGCCAGTCCTGCCAGGCACTGCACAATCCACCAAGGGTGGTTCCAAGAAGCGTGGTGCCGAGGAAGCCTTCGGCAAGGAGCTTGAGAATTGGGCCCAGGCACCGATACGATCTAGAATCGTTGGCGACGACCGACCAAACACCCTCCAAGTCCAAGAAGAGGAGGAGAACAAGCTGTTGCACGAGGGTTCCGACGCTCTGCCTTCCAAGGAAATACAAGAGCATCTCGCCGAAGTCTTCTTCGACAACATCTACGGCCAATCCTACCATCTTCTGCACAAGCCGAGTTATATGCGGAAGCTGAAGTAAGTGCCAAATCCAATGCCCCCTCGGTCCTTTTAATATGTATACTGACCTGTATCAGGAACAACACACTACCACCTGTGCTCGTCCTATCTGTGTGCGCCGTGGCCGCTCGCTTCGCAGGGAACCCACAGCTCAACTCATCAACACCCCAGTTTCTACGAGGTGAAGAGTGGGCATCACAGGCACGAGACATATGCATGAGGAGATACGAGTGGCCAAACCTCACAATATTAACCTGTCTCCTTATTCTTGGTCTTCATGAGTTCGGCACATGCCAAGGAGGTCGAAGCTGGGCGCTCGGTGGCCAGGCTATCCGGATGGCTTTTGCTCTCCAACTGCACCGAGATCTCGAATATGATGCCATGGGACGCAACGGGAAGCGAACCCGTCTGAGCTTCACTGACCGCGAGATTCGAAGGCGCATTATGTGGGCATGCTTTCTCATGGATCGTTTCAACTCGTCAGGCACGGACCGTCCCATGTTCGTCAGGGAGGAGACGATCCAGATTCCGCTTCCCATCAAGGAGAGATACTTCCAACTGGACATGCCGGCACCAACCGAGACGCTCGACGGCAGAGTTCTCCATCCCGCTTTGCCAGATGACGGACAGCCAGCCGACGCCAGGGAGAATATGGGTGTGGCAGCCTTCATGATACGCGCCATTTCCCACTGGGGTCAGGCTATCACGTATCTGAACCAAGGTGGGAGGGAGATGGATTTTCACGCAATGTGGGAGCCCGAATCCGACTTTGCAAAGCTTTTGGGCCAGCTCGAGGGGTTCGAAGCCACTTTGCCGCCATCTTTGCAGTACTCGCAAGAGAACATCGAAGTCCACAAAACAGACAACACTGCGGCACAGTTCTTCTTCCTGCACATCTGCATACATCAAAACATTCTCTTCATGAACCAAGCGGCTCAGTCAACCTCGATGGCGCGAGCTCAGAAAGGCGCTCCTGAAGGCTTCTACCCAGAAGCAAGCAGGAAAATGATCACGGCAGCCAACCGAATTTCCGACGTGCTCAAGGAATCCGAGCGACTGGGCCAGTTCGTGTCAACACCCTTCGCAGGCTACTGTGCCTTCTCTTCAACCAACGTGCACATCATGGGCCTCACGCAGCCGAGCAGGAAGGCTACTGCAGAAAAGAACCTGACAATCAACGTCAAATACCTGCACAGGATGAAGAAGCACTGGGGCATGTTTCATTGGATGGTTGAGAACGTCCGCGCTCGGTATAGGAGCACGATTGATTCCGCACGCAGTGGCAACGGCACAGATGAGGCTGCAGCCCAGTCGGCAATGCTCCAGTACGGCGACTGGTTCAACCGATATCCACATGGTCTCTCGGATGCCGAATTCATGGATCCTGCCACGGTTAAGAAGAAGGACAAGGGTGCAGATGGTGTTCTCGAAGCCAAGCCAGAATTGCAATCCGTGGAGGAATACATTTCAACTCTCTCGCCATCGCAAACTAGCGATGGTAGGGACAGTGTTCGACCATCGAAGCGCAAGTCTGGCTTCAAGAAGCAGCCCGGTGCAGATGACCAGCAAGCGCAGCAGCTTGAAGTCGTATCCAATCCCGACTTGGGTGGACAGACCATGTCGGATCAGACAGCAGCTGGACAACAGCAACAGCGCAGATACTCGGCCCAACTCATAGGGCAGACGAGTGGTCCCACGGGTTTCAGCCCCATGACAGTTACTCAGGCTCAAGCCTTCAACACGACCATGTCCCCCATCAGCCCCGGCAATGCGTCCTTTGCCCACCACTCCCAAGTTCCCCAGTTCTTCCCCCAGGAGCTGATGGCCATGAACTTGGGCAATCCACTGAACGGATCTCTCCACCCTGCCTTTGGTGGATATTCCATGGATGCAACCAACAGCATGGCGTTTGGGCCGAACATGATGGATGGAGTTGACTGGGACAGCATGGCCGCAGGTACTCCAAATGCCGGTGGCCGTCGTGCCAGTGGCAGAGGTAGCGTGGGCGGACACAGCCACGGCGCCATGGACGCATCTCTTCAGTTCACCGGCCACGAGGCGTCGTCTGCGTGGTTCATGCCCTTCAACTTGGAGCCGCCAGAGATGTCCCAGGACATGGGCTTCGGTCTCGGTACCGTCGATCCGTTTGCCGGCATGTTCAACGGCGGAAGCGGCTTGACAACACCGCCAAACACACTCGGCGGGCTGCAACACGGTCCCTAGAATGGGCCGAGGTCGTGGCCCGTCTCGGCGTGTGCCTCTTTTCAGGATAACCGAAGATTGGTGGATAAGAGACGGAGACGGAAAATGGTCGAATTCGATATATATATGCCATGTATCAATTCGGGGAACGGAGTTTAAGTGAGCAAAAGATACCCTTACCCAGCTTGCAGGTACCAGATTTGTAGATACCTTTGGTCAGATTAGTATCCGGATGATGATTGGAGCCTTGGTATATATTTGAAGGGATGGGACAGGTTTGGTAGTGTCAGCATTGCAATTCAGTCATTATCGAATTAGGAGAGTCCAATTATCTCAAGTGATTAGAGAAGCCTGCGTACGTTGGCAATGATGTCAAGACAACAAGATATACTCCTTGGTTTCGATAACTTTTGTAAATGTCCGTGATGCATACACTCGAGCTCAGGGTCCTAGTCTATATGAATCCCCCAAATACCACAAAACGCCCGCCCACTATGTATGACACATGCTTGCGTGATGGTATATCCGCCTCACTCAAGCCCCTCCAGTTACCGCTTGAACCGAAACAAACAACCCTTCTTTTGCCCCCTAATCAGTCCTCCGCTTCCACCGCAGCAGCCGCGGCGTGCTTCTTCCCCTTGGACCTCTTCCGCTTCTTCTTCTTGCCCTCGCCCACATCACCAACCACATTGCTCTGCCCATCTGTCTTGCCGCCCTTCTCCGCAGTCTCAATAACACCCCCCATCGCAACATCCTCCTCATCCACCACGCGCTCAAACCCATACGTCGGCCCCGTCCTCTCAAACTCCTGCCCAAAAACATCGCGACGCCACTGGCGCAACCTCGCCTTCTTGCCGAGCTTCTTGCGATCGCGACGCTTCTTCTCCTCGTCGCGGAAGGTAGCGAGCTTCTTGAGGCCGGCGAACTCGTTGAGCTGCTGGTCCGAGGGCGCGAGGAGGATGTCGCGGGCAGTCATTCCGAAGGCCTGGGGGGAGGTCTCGCGGTAGCGGAAGGGCGCGTGGGACGGCTTGGAGAGGAGGTCGTGGTTGGAGAGCTCGAGCTTGGAGTCGACGAGGGCTTCGAGCTTGGTGCGTTCCTGGCGGGCCTTCTTTTGGGTTTCTTGCCTTTGGCGCTTGTGGTCGGCTGTCTTGCGCTTCTTGGACGGGCGGGAGTCTTCGTCTTCTTCTTCTTCTTCTTCTTGGTCGTCTTCGGCGTCGCTGAGGGTGATCTTGGCGTCTTGGTCTTCTTCGTCTTCAAAGTCTGGAATGATGTCCTTGATGTCGATGTCGTCGTCCCATGTAGGCTTCTTGGGATGCTTCGTCTTCTTCTTCCCCTCCTCAGCCTCTTCATCGTCCGAGGCGACAGCCTGGTCTTCTTGTGCGTAGTATTCGTCGCCGAAGCGCTTCGTCATTTCCTCCTCCCACTTGTCGTCGTCCCATTTTTCGTCCAGGAACTTCATCCAATCCTCGTCGGTGAGCTCCTTGCCCACGCTGCCAGCGGCATGCTTGATCTTGCGCAGCTTCGCCTCGGCCTCTTCCAGTTTCAATTTCCGTAGCCGAGCCTTTTCTTCGCGTCGTTCCTGCTTGGCGGCCTCCTTCTGCTCGCGTTCCAATTCACGCTGGCGCTTGCGACCGCTCTTCTCTTCTCGTCTTACGGACCTCTTCGCGGCGACGTCTCGAGCATATGAGCGTAGAAACTCGTTGCTCTTTTCGGGATCCTCGAACCGCAGGTTGTACGCTTGCTCGAACTCGTCAGCCTGGCCGTCGTCGTCGTCGTCGTCAGACTCAAAGGCCTTCCAGTTGGAACCATCGGGCGGGACCCAGCCGCGGGCAGACATGAAGTTTGACAGGAAGTTCTCGGGGTTTTTGTCGGCGTTGGCCACATCGACGTCGGTAATGGTCAATGCAGCTTTTCGCGAAGGGTGGACGCCGTTGGAATCGACCTTGGCTGAGGGCTTCTTCTTGAGGAAGCCATCGTCCTCGTCGGAATCGTCTCCAACAGCCGCAGCGTTGATTTCCGACACAATCGACTTTTTCAAAGCATCTTGCTCTTGGTTGTAGGTCTTCGGAGCCTCGTCCTCGTCGTCGGACGCGCCAACGTCACCAGCCAGCAGCTTTTCACGGTGGTAGTCCTTCAAGTAGACTGGCTTCTCCTTCTTTTCCTTGTCGGCGGTGGTTGCGTCGTCGGATTCCTTGTAAAAGGTCACCTCCTTGTCGTACACCTTGGGGTCCTTGTTGCGAATCGCCTGAAGGGTGGCCGAGATTTGGGCATCGAGGTCCTCGGTCGCAAGGAAACCGTCCTCGTCCTCACTCTCGTCCGAGGAAGACTCGTCGTCCCCTTCCTCGGCAGCAGGGGCCTTTCCCGTCTTCTTGAACTTCTCCTCCAATCTGTGCTTTTCCTCTCGCTTTTTGTTGTGTTCGAATCGACGGGCGTACTCTTGGTTGACTGAGAAACCGCTTGCGATTGGTGCACCTCCCTCGGGTTCAGAATCGCTGTCGTCGAGGAGATTGCGCTTTGCGCGCTCAGGGTCCACGGAGGGTTTCCCCATGATGCCGGAATATTAGGGCAGCTTGCTCAAGGATCCTTGTGTGTAGCTGATTATATGTTCTTCAAGGCAGCATGAAAAATTCGAATAGCGAAAATGGGAAGAAAATAAAGCCTTCAGTTGAACGCCCCGACACGCCTAGCTCCAAACTCCAACTTTTTTTTTTCTGCCAGCTAGAAATTTTGGCGGGGAGCGGCCGGCAGCGGCACTACAGTTAAGCCGAGCTTTGACTGTTGGCAGTTGGTACTGGCACCGTTGGCTGCCCCTCCATCAGCCACAAGCTCAAGCCACATGATCAAGACAGCCAAGCCGAACAGCCAATCAGACAACAGAACCTTCTCAGCGGATCCAATCTGCTGCTCCTTCACGTAAGGTTCCCTGGCATTTCCAGCTGCCTTGCAGTTTAGCGCTCTTGAGCCCCGGCCTCGTCATCGGCAACCAACCACCGCCACTGCAACTGGTGGCTTTATTCCTCTTCTGCCTCCTCTGCCGTCTCTTCTGCCGCTGCGACTATCGCAACCTCAACCGACATCACCCCCTCCAGGCAACGGCCATTTCTCCCCTCAAAACCAACACATCGCCATACTCGTTCTCTTCTCGATAATCGACTCTCCATCTTGCGCCGCATCCTCCCATCTTCCACAACCCTCAACTTGCCGTCATGGCCGACTCAAACGGTCCCAAGCCGAGCAGCAGCGTCAAGCTCGTATTATTGGGCGAAGCGGCCGTCGGAAAGGTACTGACACCGGGAATGCCCTCTAATACGCCCAAATTGACACATGCGACAGTCTTCCCTCGTTCTGCGATTCGTCAACAATGATTTCCAAGAAAACAAGGAGCCCACTATTGGTGGTATGTCTTGCCGGTCTTTCCGCATCGATGCTCGTTCGCATCGTAGCTAACCATCCTACCTAACCAGCGGCCTTCCTGACCCAGAAGTGCAACCTCCCGACGAGGACAATCAAGTTCGAAATCTGGGATACCGCCGGACAGGAGCGATTCGCCTCCCTCGCCCCCATGTACTACCGAAACGCCCAGGCAGCCCTCGTCGTCTACGATCTCACCAAGCCCACCTCCCTCGTCAAAGCCAAACACTGGGTCGCCGAGCTCCAACGACAAGCATCCCCCGGAATCGTCATCGCATTGGTTGGAAACAAGTTGGATTTGACAAACGACTCCTCGCCCCCTGCCGCCGGTGAGGACGGCGAAGATGGAGAAGATTCGGGCAACGCACGCAAGATTCCGACCGAGGAGGCCCAGTCATACGCCGAGGAGGAAAACCTGCTATTCTTCGAGACCAGCGCAAAGAGCGGCCACAACGTGACGGAAGTTTTCACCGCCATCGCAAACGCCATTCCCGAAACGTCCTTGAAGAGCACGAGGGGTGCGGGTGCCACGAGCGCAGCAAGCAGGGCGGCAGAGGAACAGCGAGTAAATCTCGGCGGCTCCAAGGACGTCGGAACCAAGGACAGTTGCGCCTGCTAGAGCGCCTGCTGGAGGAAGAGTTGACGGGGAGTTTTTTTTTACGTACAGTACGGTACCCTACCCTTTCGCGCGAGCCGACCGTTTGGGAAAGATGCTAAAGAGGAGGCATCCGGGAGTTGACATTGAGCTCTTGCTTTGTGAATCAGTCGAGTCGAGACATTTTCTGGCTCTTAATTATCTCTGCGTATCGACATGCATGAATACTACCTTACTTATGAAGAGCCGGGGTTGCATTGTGCCTGATGGGTTTGTGAGATATGTCAGCTAAGACGCCTTGTGCACTTGGAGCATGAGCCATGCTGCACGTAATTAAGGTATTAGGGAAGGCTTCGGTACGTAGTCGGATCATAGTCTTGTTGAATCATGACTGTCGAGTTTACTTCATTCGACGAGCTAGCCTAGCACAGTGAGTGCCCAGCTTATTGGTCTACAAACCACTGTATAAGTGCGGTAACTTGAACTTAAAGTGGCACATCGTCCCTATTCTTGCAGTCCGTCTCTCATACGTCACTCCTTTATTGTCAACCACTGAAAGACCAAGCCTCCAACAATGACAAACATGGGCTGATTGGTTCCAGGCCGAAAAAGTGGTCACGTGAGACAGCTGTCGGCGTGTCTCTGGCGCGCGTCGAGGCTTCTACGAAGGTCCCACATATTTTTCGCACCAGGCCGCCGCCGTCGTCCACGAGACAAACTCCTCACGCTGTGACAGACCGTCCAACAATGGCCGTTTGATTGCAAGCGAAGCAAGCCTGGAGTCCTACCAATCATCTTTCCTGCATGACTCTTTGTTCAATCATTGAAGCCCGCCCTCGCCTTGCCGCTTTGCGACGTGGCCGAGAACCTTCCACGCCTGCTTCTGCTGCTGCACCTCTACCCGACCGACCCTTGAGCTTCTAATTATCGCCCAGCCTCGTCTTGCCCGAATCTTGCACACCCGAGCTGCAAACTTCTCCATGACGCTCCCTCCGCGATAATTTCCCTCCCGACTCACCAGCCCGCGCGAAGGAGAAATGGCTTCCTCCATCACCGAGGCTCAGGCTGAGCTCATCAGGTTCGTCTTCCCGAGAACCCCGTCGTGTTGCGCTCGCCCTGTTGACCCGTCTTCCCTTTAGCTCTCTCGCCCCCGACGATATTCCCATCAAGCTTCGATGTGCCATCTGCAGCAAGCTTGCCATCAACGCGTACCGGTTGCCTTGCTGCGAGCAGGCCATTTGCGAGACCTGTGCGATCTGCCCTTCCCTCGAATAACTTGCGCAAGAGCTAACTTTTCTACAAGGCCAGGCGAACCTCCCTCCCTCGTGTCCCGTATGCGAGCATTCTCCGCTCTCTGCGGAGGACTGCAAACCTCACAAGTCCTTGCGAACCACGATCCGAGTCTTCTTACGCACCGCGGAGAAGAAGCGCGAAGCCAGTCGCCCTAAAGAGGTCACTGAGGTGGCTCCCCCGACACCTGTTGATGCTCCCCAGCCCTCCTTGTCCTCGGCAGAACCGCCCGTGTCGGAAGTGCCGGCGGAGCAAAATGCTCCCGAAGAGGCCCAAGCAGAAGACGTGGTTCCTGGATCCAACCAAGTCCAAGCGGCCGATTCCGTTCAGCCTAGCGATCAGGTATGTCTGAACCTCTCCCTTGACTGAGCCACGCTAACGGATGTCACAGCCTAATGAGGGCCAAGACGCAACTCCGTCTCAGCAAGAGGGTCAAATCGAGCCTCAGGCAGCACCTGCCGACGAAGGCGATGGAGAACAAGGCGACGTGTCGAACGAAGTAGCACGAGTCGAAGAGAAGACGGAAGACGACGAAAATGACGAAGCAGGCGGCGATCAAGACAATGCCGATGGCGCAACGATGAACGGCGGATTCGGCCAGAACAACTTTTCCGGCGCTGGTGACTTCAACCAGATGCAGATGATGATGGCAATGCAAAACGGAGCCAACAACTTTGGCAGCTTCCCAATGATGAGTGAGTTTCCCATGACCACGGCAAGGCTACGATGACGATTCTAACACAGCTCAGGCATGCCAGGTATGGGCATGGACCCGATGACGATGCAGAACATGTTTATGAACGGTGGCTTTCAAGGCATGGGCATGAACGGCATGGGTGGCTTCGGTGGTGGATTTGGCCAAGGCACCAATAATAACTGGAACGCTTCGCAGTCTTGGAATTTCGACCAGAATAATTACAATCAAAGTGGTCCTGGCATGGGAACTGGTGATTTTGGGAGCTTTAACTCAGGATTCCAGACAGGATACAATCAAGGTAATTATGGTCACTTCAATGACTATCGCCGCAACAACTTCGGACGTGGTCGCGGTCGCGGACGAGGATACTACGGCGGCTATGGCCGAGGAGGTTACCAGTACGGAGGCACGAATCACCAGGATCACTCGCAGGCTTCTTTTGCTGTGCAAGGCCAACAGCAGCAGCAGCAACTTCAAGGCCAGGAAGACACCGAAGCGAACAAGATCGACGACGTCGAAGCAGACAGCAAGGACGACAAGACGACGGCAAACTCCCAAGGCAACGCAGACGATGCGGCAGCAGCAGCAGCAGACCAGGATCCATCTCGTGAGGCTCAAGGCGATGAAGGTGCAAGTACATCCGCGGGACCCAATGCCGCGGCCTCTGGAAATGGCGTCCAACGCAATGGACCCGTCGCCATCCGATCGTTTCAGTCAGCCACGCCGGATGTTCCCATTAACGCACCCACAGGACCCAAGGCTATGCGTCAAGGCTTACCCAACACGAGCCTCCTAAACCTTCGGGCTAGAGGCTACCCGGTGGGCGCCGATCATGCTCCGGTCAGGCCGAACGCGCTTGCACGGGAGAGTCCGACGACGACGACGCGAGGCCGGTCCAGGAGTAAGTCTGCGGATCGAGAAAGGAGCATGGACAAGGACAAGGACGACGAGGGCAAAGACCGATCCAGAGACTACGACCGGCGTGACAGGGAGCAAGACGAGCGCGAGCAGGACGGGTCCGGATCGGCTTCGCGAACGGCCAGTAGAAGTCGAAGCCGGAGTCGGCACAGGAGCTCACGGCGACGTAGACGCCACCGGTCCGAGTCGGCGGGCGGCGAAGACTATGACGACGAGTCCCGTCGTAAGAAGCACCGGAGCAGCCGACGACGCCACTACGACGATGAAGAGCCCTCGCGGTCGAGGGACAAAGATGACAAGCACACAGAGCGTTCCCGGTCAGCTTCGCCGGCCGACTCGAAGCGGTCCGGTCACCGTAGCCGCCGCGAGAGAGACCACGACAAGCGCAGAGACAAGCACCGCGACGACGACCGAAAGAAGTCGTCGAGCCACAGGTCGTCCCATCGCGATAAGGACTACGACAGGGACCGACGCCGCGACAAGGACCGGAAGGATCGAAAGGATCGACACCGCGATAAGGACCGCGAGAGGGATCGAGATCGAGACCGCGGGAGAGACGGCGATCGTGATCGAGACTCCAAGTACAGCAGTCGACGCCAGTCAACCGACCGGGGCGACACGCCGGCCGACAAGGAGTTCAAGCCCCCCGTCGGACCTCGCGGCTTCGACATCAAGGGCGCGTCCAAGCCGGACAAGGATCCGCACACTCTGGAGCGCGAAGCCCGCGACCGCGAGCGTTTGCTCAAAGAGGCACAGCGCATAGCCGGCATGGGCTGGAAGCGCAGCCGGGACGCTTCCGGCGACAATGACGACGCCACTTCCGGATCCGGGTCTCGCAAGGGCCGAAGGACCGCGTCGTCGACTACGGGAGGGGCCTCGGGTCGGCGCAGCGAGGCCGTCAGCGGGGGAGACGAAGAGGAGCGCATGCGCAGGCTCGAGGCCGAGAGAGAGGGGAATCGCTGGAACTAGTGGTAGGGCGACTTGAGACGAGCGAGGCCCTGAGGGGATTCACGGGAGGAGAGGGAGAAAGGGGTCGAAGCATATGTTTGGGCGTGTGGGGGACAATCGACTTCAAGCATCGACACAATATCAACAACGCAATCAACAATCAACGTTCTTGCTTAGGCATGGGGGAGGGGGTTTCAGGCGGCATAGGAAGGGGGTTTTGAAGTCCAAGGCAAAAATAGGGGAAGCGGAAAAAACGAACAAAACAGAATCACGCAGTATCGCTTGCAACAAAAAGGGGAAGCCGCGCGGATAAGCGTCAGGTTGGCCGGCTTGTAGCGAATTTTTTTAATAAAGTCTCTGGTCTGAGACAACATTTGAACTTTTTGAAATTGTGTCTTTGCTCATGTGAATATGGGATGGTGTTTGCAGGTTGTGTGAAATACATAACTCGTCTTCCCACTCAGGACGGGAATCAACAACAGTGTTCCCGTTATGATATATATCTAACCTGACAGTTATCACTTCGTCTTATCATGCGTCACACTCAAAATGATTACTTCACCTTCATCAGCATACATAAGATATAGCCACTATTCTTACACCCGGAACCCCTCGTCCCGCCACGTACGTTCCCTCCTTTTTCAACACTTACTTCCTCATTCTTCTCTTTTTTTTTTGTCAATGCCCTTTCCGAGATGATATTGTTCCCCTTCTTTTTCTATCCGACTGAAAAAGACCCTTTTCGTCGTTTCGTCTAGTCGACGAGCCTTTTTCGTTAGGGAGTCCGTCCAATACGTCCTCAAAAAATCCAGGCCGGCCGTCTAATTTCGTCCGCAACGCCGTCCCCTGTTACCCCTAAATGCAATTCAGATATCCCAAATGGCGAATCTCGTCTGCCTCCTTGTCAACCCGCCGTCACGCTGCCTCCCCGTGTCCGCATGCGAGCAACGAGAGAGACGACCTAGTATATACCCTGCGTGCGGTATTGGAAAGTATCGTAGCTAATCGTCATGTTAGTCAAGTTTCATCAAAGGTGGCGGATGACGACTCACAGTCGAGTGTAATAGCTACCAAACGACTTGGCCACGAGATCAGTCTCGACAAACTGCTCGGCGTCGTCGGCGCTCAGGTGGAGCTGGAATCGTTGTCGTAGAGTATTGGTGACCTGAGCGACTCCCACGGCAAAGCACGGCATGTTGGACTCGTGGCCCATCATGGCCACCAAGTCGATGATGTTGTCGGCCGAACGGCGTAGCGCTGCATCATGTCAGGTCTCTTCCAGAAGTACCTTCATTACTAATGCCAACTTACCTTGGAATGCTTGCTTGCACAGCTTCTTGTAGTCCTCGTAGTCGGGGGAACCCAACCCGCCCAAAACATCCACGTACTCGTGTGTCAACTTGAACGGCGCCGCCTCGAAGCCAACCGATCCGGGAGAATTAGACAGCATGAAGCCAAAGTCGATGTGAATGATGTGCCCCTCGCTGTCAACCAGAACGTTTCCGTTGTGTCGATCCTTGAGCTGCAAGATGTACGAGATGATGCTGTAGGCCGCAAGGGACCTCTTGAAGGCGTCGACGCCGGCCTTGAACGGCTTGCTCCCAGCCTTTCCGAATGCCCGGAGGAAGTGATCCCTCAGCGTGGCGATGCGGTGTCGAGGGTTGTTGCCGGACTCGATGGAAGCCAGCGTGAGACTCCGCTTCAGCGAATGCAACGAAACGCCGCTGGTGATGGTCTCGACAAGACCGCCAGACTCGCCCGTCACCAAGATGCGCATGCGCTTGACCCAGACGTCGACTTCGGCGTCGACCCAGATTTTGTGACACACGTCAATCAGCTGGCACGCAAAGGCCTCTTGTCGCAAGTCGGCGCCCGTCTTCACAATTACGCTGACGAGATCCCAATTCTTCATCCACCCGTACGGCGACGATTTGCGGATACGTTCCTTCTTGGCCTCCCATGCCTCGCCGAACACAGCCGCGCTGGGGTCGTCACGGTCGCCTCTGCGCTGAACACCTCCCGTCTTGAAGTCGTTCTCCATTCGCTCTCGGCCGGCACTCGCATTGAGGTTGGAGTCGATGGCCGCGTCCTCTTCCAGATCCGGATTCGTCGGCACGACCGGCGCGGTGCTTGCGCGAGCCATGATGGTATCGAAGGTCGGCCCTTGCTCGTCCACGTCAAAACTCTGTTCCTCCAAGCTCTGCATGCTGGCAATGATCTTGGCTCTGATTGCCGCGACTTCCTGCTTCGGTCGTTTTCCGCTCGTCGCTTCCAGCTGTGCGAGCATCTGGGATGCCGTTCTCATGTGAGTTGCCAGCGCCGAGAAATCGGGTTGATCAGCTGGAGCAGCCCGCTGGATCGGCAGCGTCATTCTCCGGGAAAGGCCACCAGGGCTGGTAGACCTAGAGTTGATCGTCCCCGAAGATCTGGGCGTTCCCCCTATTTCCGTATTCACAGGGGTTGTCGTAGTTCCGCTGGGTATGCGTTGGGGCAGGCGGTGATGGTTCGTCGCCCGCGGAGAATAGGTTCCAGGTTCGTCTTCGAAGCCTCGGAGGAGAGGAGAACTACCCAAGTCGCCTGACGCAGGCTCGAACACGCTGTCCGCCACGGGCTCCGGAGCTTTCACCGTCGGCGACATTCGTGGCGAGTCGGACAGATCGAATATTCGCTTCGAGTTGGCGGTGCCGCTCAAGAGGGAGCTCAGTAGACGTTGGTTATCGGGGCTATCCGGGTCAAAGGAGAAGTCGTCCCTGAGAACCTCCACCATGATCAAATATGGCACCTTCTCGGCACTGTTCAACACGGTCGCCTCGGCAGGGTTCACGCGCACGATCCGGTGGTGCCGGCTCTGTCCAGGAGCTCCGTTCACCAATGTCGGGGGGCAGATGACGGGAATGTCAACTTCGGCGGGGAGATCCTGCGAAATCAGTGCAAGCTCTGCCCGCAGCGCACTCATGCGGGCAGGTTTCGGCACGAGGACCAGGCGATTTGAGATCCCCTCCAGAGCGCTGAGGAACTGCGTCTGGGATCGGAAATAATGCTGTCGCAAGAGCTTCGTCTTCTGAATCGGCGATAGTTCTGTCGCGTTGAGAGGTCCTTTTGAGTAGTTCGAGTGTCTTCGTGTCATCTCACCCACCCTCGGCGATACTCCTGCCGACGCCGGTGCTGGCGTCGTTGGCCTCGTTGCGGGCCGCGGCGACGGCAGGGGAAGGGAAGACGTGCTGAGACTGGCTTCCAACGACCTCCCCTCCATTGCCGCAGCCCTCTTCATGTCCACTGGCGTCCTCGACCTCGAGATTGGGGGACGCTCGGCCGGCGACGGAGCCCGAATCTTGGGGGGTTCCCTCGAAGTTTCTCTCGATGGACCCCTCGAGCCCTTGGGATCCGGCGCACTAAACGTTCTCCCAGTATCTCGCACGCGCCTCGACCGGGTGCTGGCCGAGTTCACCGTGTTCGCTCGTGCAGGCTTGGCCGTGGTTTCCTTGGTCTCCTGGGCGAGGTCGACCACGGGCTGGGGCTTGCGCGCCTGCGCGACGGCGAGGGGACCGGCCCATCTCGGAAACATGGGCAGGGCAACGCTGGCGAGGACGAAGCTGGACAGGACGGTGACGGGCAGCACATTCTCCCTGATCTTCTCGTTGCGAGCGGTGTCGGCCAAGCCGAAGACGATGTGCTGAACCTTATTGTACACTCGGCGGCAGGTCTGGAAGGCTTCGGAGGACGGGTTCGAGGCGAGATCGTGGAGGTAGGTTTGGAAGAGCCAGAAAGTCTAGTCGCAGACGCAGGTTAGCCACTACGCTTCCAGCTCGAGGCGACGGGCGGCGCACGAAGCGCCCATCGGGGGTTTGGCATACCAACAAGGCGGCCGTGACGGACTCCTCGCACAAGTCCAGCAAAAACTCCTCCAGGGCCATTGACTCGTTGTTGACGCTGATTATGAGGTGACATAGCTGCGGCAGGAAGAACTCGATGTCCTCGTAGGGGAACTGGCGCAGCTTGTTGCAGAGGACATAGTGAATTCCAACGTGGTCGGCGTAGCGGCTGCGGGCGCGACAGGTGGCATTAGCAATCGGTGAAGATCAATACGGCGGCAAGACTTGAAGGGAAGAAGGGTGATGGGTGATGGGCGGGGGAAAATCAAGGACAGGGAAATTCTTTGCGGGTGAGAAGAAGGGTAACTCACGAGAGGTAGGATACGGAGAGAAAGGGGTTGGAGTTGAAGACGTCGGACTCGAGGAACCTCTGAAGTAAGTCCCACGACATTTGGGTTACGCAGGGGAGCGAGCAGCTATGAGGAGCAGCTGGCGGCGCCTCATCTAGCTTCGGCGGGTTGTTTATGCTGAATCGATAAACGAGCGAACGGTGCGAGCGATGGGCGGGCGGCGGTGATCGATACGGGAAGTAGAAGGGCAACGAGAGATTCGCATCTGGAGGAGGAAGTCTTGTTTCGCTTTCGAGTCGCTGGTGCTGGTTGGTGCTGGTGGGTAACCAACTCGTGGAGTGCAACTCGTGGAGGTGTCGAGACGGTGTCATAGGCCACCTAGACTACGCCCACCAGAACTTCGCCTTACCTAAGGCAATACGTATTGGACACCCAAAGAACGGACCCCGCCCGCGCACCGACGGGAGGTTCCAGGAGACGAACCCCCTGGAAGGACCCCTTATTCACCCCTAAACCCATTGGAATTCCTCCGTATTGTTTTACCTGCTGCACAGAGGAGGAGACGTCGACCTGTCCACAACGCAAAAAAACGGAAGCCCATGACTCCATTTCGTCCATGAAATAAATGGAAGGCCCGAGTCAGGGTGCCTTCCTAGCCAATTGTTTGTTTCGACTTTATTGGGGAAGGAGCGCGAGGCAGAAGCGTTTTTCCAATCCATCCATCCAATCTGCGAGATAGCTTCACGAACCCTATACGAAATATACCTTGATGAGACTCGCGAAGATTCCCGTCGACGCCCAAGGTACGGATACGTCAGCCATGCGTCGAACCCCCTCCACCATGTGCATGTGCGGTGATGTGCCTCGTTCGGGTCCTGCATTCAGCCACTGGCTGAAGCCCAATCAAGCCGTGAGCCGGGCATGCATGCGGTCTCCAATTCAGCCGAGAGTCGCACCAAATTTGCTGCAGGGTAAAGCTGTCTGGGTTTGAGCTTCACACGCTTTCATGTGTACTATATTCATTGTTTCAAATCGGGGTACAAGATATATAGGGACTGAACGAAAGTATCCTAGATACCTAGGCCATCAGTGACGGGTGAGCTTAGAAAAGGACAAAGCATCAATGAGTGTGGGCAACTCGGGATTTACGGTATGCGCATATACGAATACCTTAGCACCATAACATCCCACTCTTAAAGTACCATCACAACACCATCGAGGGGCACTTCACGAAGACACGAGGACTATGAACAATTGGCCACCACTGGGGCACACACCCCATGAAGCAAGCCTTCCATTGTCAAGTACATACATATATGCAAATACAGCTTACGGCTGTCGTAACGATCGCTCTGCAGCAGATGCGAGAGAATGCCTCTACCAAATCAAACAAAGCTGCTCCCCCATGCCTAGACAAAGTGCCGCCAACGCCAGATTGTATGACCAACCTTTGCCCTTGAACGCCGTCCCAGAATCCTAAATCATTTCTTTCGTCGAGGACATCCATCCCACACATTATCTATTACCAACATCAAAGCCGCCAATGTAGGATTACACTTGGACCTTCTTCTTCCTGCCGCCTCTGGTGCGCTTCTTAGGCTCCGTCATTTCCTCGTCGCTCGAGCTCTCGGCCTTGGCCTTTGCCTTGCCCTCCTTCTCGTTCTCGACGCGACTGACGATGTCGCGTAAAAAGTCCCACTGGTCGTCCTCCTCGACCACCTGCTTCAGCATCGAGGCCGTTACTCTCTTGGAGCCCTTGTCCTTTGCGATGTCTGCGCTCTTGCTGACCATTTGGATCATGAAAAGCTCGAGAGCCTTTCCGACCGCAATCGGGGTCTGTTGGGCCACCTTTCCAACCTCTTCATCTGCTTGCATGATTCTCTTGATCCTGGCCGTGGGAAACTTGGTTCTGACGGGCGACGGCTCGATTTCTGGCGCGGGAGGTGGAGGGGCTTTGCGAGGAGGCATTTTCGAGTTCCGCCGTGGTTTTGTCACCGTATCGGAGGGTGGCGGCGCGTCGGAGCTTGACCGAGGCGTGTGTGATCCAGGCGCGTACGCCGACGGCTCCCAATGCTGAGGGGGGAGCTGGGACGCGGTGAAACGAGAATTTTCCTCGTGGGTCGCGTTCGCGAGGCTGTATACGGGTAGTCCCGGTTGACGCTGGGCGTGCGCGTACTGGACGGGGTATGACGGGTGGACGGGCGGCGGAGGAAAGCTTCGGTCGGGGCTGGGAGGCAGATAACTCTGTTGCGTGGTTGGATAATAATCTTCGTGGACGGTTGTCGACAGGACTTGGGGAGGTTGTGACGGATGGGGAGGCAACGTCTGGTATGGTACTTGCGGAAGGGCGTCGGAGTAGTGGTGGTTGTTCAGGTTGAGAGGCGTGAGATCGAAGGAAGAGAAAGAAGAACGGTGGGCGTAGGAAGTCGGCGATTCTTTATACACGGGGCCTTGGTGGCTGCCGGCGAGCTGTGGATGATGGAGAAGTTGTTGCGGTGCGGAATTAGTAGTGGGGCCAACCGAATCTAGCGACGAGAGGTCCGGAGACTTGGGGTAATAAGAGTCGTCGGCCGACATTTTTTTTTTCGCAGCGACGGCGGGAGAGGGTGGTTTAATAGGTGGTGTATCGCGGCGTGGGGCACGCGGCGCGGGTCTACCGTCTTGGACAACGGAGCGACGCGAAACGGATGACAACGGTGGCAGAGCCGGCCTGGCTTTTGCTCTGTTTTGGCTTTGTTGATGATGATTCAATGCCTCTTCTTGCCGATGACGCACGTATCATGCAACGGCGACGAAACGCACGGCAATAAAGAAAATGCTGTCCTCGAAGCCCGGTGGCGGTTGGGTCATCGGCCGAGCCTGAACCGTCTTAGTCGAGGGTATGTGCGTGCGTCTGGGTTCTTTCAGCCGAGTCACCGTGACAGCTCTGACCGAGTGTAAGGATGCAACGGGCTCGGCCGTTTGGGCATCGGTTGAGATGGCGAGTGATGAACAAATCTTCTCACTCAGTCCCCAGCTCAGCTCAGCTCAGCCCGGACCAGTGTCAGCACCAACCAGGCGAAAATGCACCCCGCCACGATTTCAGCTTTGCTTCAATCACGACGAGGCGTGAGGTTGAATATCTTTCTCTCCTTCTGCCGTGCGAAAATTGCAACAGCTAGTTGTGTCAGAAATATACAACCATAAAATGGGTCGTCCGTCAAGGAGCTCGATGAGGGATCGCCAAAGCCCTTCTCAATTATGACGATATGAGGCTGGTGACGTGAAGCTAGGTGGGGTCGTATCCGAGATTGGGTCGCTCAGGCGCCAAGCACCTCACTTAGACGGGAAGCTGAGGGTGAAGGTACGATGGCACTTTGCATTCCAGGCTGGCACCTTTGCGACGGGAGAGCTGAAATAAGAAGACAGAATCTATTCACCGGCTAGAAGCAAACAAAAGGGTTGCGCTAGCAGTTGAAGAGAGAAGCTTGACTTCCAACGAGCTCGTCGTCAATACAAGGAAACCGATGGCTGGATGGCGGCGGTTGGAGAAGGGTGGTGTATAATACAGTGAGTGTCACCCGAGTTGTCGGGTGGCGTGGGTGTTCGGGCTTGAGTGTTCAGGGGTGGTCTCTCGGAGGCATCGGACACGACGGAGAGGGAGGGACAGGGCAGCCGGCATTGGGCAAACGGCAGCCGGAGGACGATGGAGGGAATGCTGGCCGTTTATATGTCCCGCGGGGCGCTCCTTCCTGCCACACACCACTCACGCCCCCCGGTGAGCCATGGTTGGTATGCCCTGGAGCGGTTCAGGTTGGAATTAACTACAGGTACCTGGGGGGTGGTTACTCAAGAAGCCTCCAGCTCCTGCCTGCGCCTCAATGAGGGAGACCACTCAGACGGGGGTCCAGGGCTCCAGCTCGTGCAATGGCGGTTTGTGGTTGGTTGGAGGAGCTTTAGGGAAGGAGGGAGCATTGGGCACCATCCCGATTGGGAAAGAGCACTGTGCATTGCATTTTGTCATGCCGCCTTGTTTGAAGCTCATCTCAAGCCCAGACAACCCAGACACCGACATCAACACTCGGAAAATTCTCTGCGACGGCGACCTGCCATCGAAAACTCCATCTCCTCAACCGCGGCCGCGGCCATGACCACCGATCTCGAACCTGACACGTGTCTACGGCTTCCTCTGCCGGCATCTCTCAAGAGCAGACCCTTCGCGGGGAGGCCCTGATCTGCGCGCCCATCGGCACTCAGCTTTCGCGCTCCAGTGCGGGGCGTCTCTATTTTCGTGCCGGGTCGAAAAACCGCGGCTGACTCTGCCTGGATTGACAACCTCAGAAGCGGAATGCAAGGGATGCGCGGATGGAGACGTGCGCGCTGCGGACTGGATGCCTTGTCGCAGGCTCCAGGCGCCACCGTCAAGCCGCTCCAACGTTGATTCATCAATCGCCTTCAGCGCCCTTCGTCTCGCCGAGTTGCCTTGTTCAACCCCTGGCCGCCCCATGCGAATCACTGCGGCTCTTTCGAGACACTCTTGATGCCTGCTTGCTACCGACATGCCAGCGACTCCGACCGAGACCTTGCGGAGGAATTACCCAACCACTGGGTTTCGGTATTTGGCTCGGGTATGTATCTTCGTTCATTCCTCCTGTTCACCTCTGTTATGACACTGTGATGATACAAGTTGAGCTTTTATTTCGGAGCAGACCTGGTGACAACGAAGCCGAGTCTTATTCTATGGTTTCCGAGTCACCGCCGTAGGTCTCGTCTATGAATGTTTACTTGATCTAATCTGAGTCTCATGCCTTTTCTCACTTCAACCCCTCACCCTCGCACGTTCGTCTTCTGATCTCGTCTGAAGCAGCTTTGAGCCCTTGCAGTCTCTTGTTTTCGGCGCTTGACAAGAAGACCGACGCCACCGGCCATGCATGGATCCCACCGTCGAATTTCTGCCCTTCTACCTCGACCCTAATCTGGTCTTGTCGTTTGATAAAGTCTTCGATATCGGGCGCGAACACCTCTTCCTCCCCGAATATGATGTAGTATCCCCTTTCCGGACTGGCTGCCTTCCAGAGCTGGTCGTCGTCGCAGTTTCCTGGCGAAGCCGGGGGCTGTTGGACCATGGACTCGCCGGCATACTGATGTGCGTACTTCCACAACGTCCGCCGGTCGAGGAAATCACTCTTGGATGACAAGTGTAGGTTTGACATGAGAGTCACCCACGGTGAGATCAGGGTTGCCATGCGTGGCACTGCTGGCGCTGGTTGCTCCCAGTCAGCGACATTCCCGTTTGGTGTGTTGGTGGTTCTCTTTCTCTGCCGATTGCCTGCTTGAGCGCCCAACTCAAGCAGCAGGCTAAGGACCAAGGTGCCGCCGGCCGAATCCCCGGCAACACACACTCGGGATGCATCTTTCGCGACCTCCAGGACGTGCTTGTAGCCCTCCAGCGTCTCCAGGACTTGCTTCGGGTACACGTCGTCGGGCACTAACTGGTATTCAAGTGCGAAGATGGCAGGGTTGGAAAAACCGGCCTCTACTAGGAGGTGATGCCATACCAGCAAGAATTCCAAGTAGAAGTAAGACGATCCCATGGAGAAGCCTCCGCCTGCCTCGGTTAGAACATGAAGAAGCGTGGAGGGGTCGATCTACCATGGACATAGTAAAGAACAAAGTCTGGAGGGTTCTCAGGCTGGTGCGTGACCCAGATGCCCTTGGTCTTGACGTTTCCCTACAAGCCGAGAGGTTTGTGTGAGCCGCTTCGGGGGATGAGCTTTGTGAGCCATACCTGACAAATGTTATACTCGCGCCAACGAGTCTGGAATCTCAAGTATCCATGACGGAGAAGGCGCCAGCGGAACCACGGGAGTGAGACATGCTTGGAGAAGAAGACTCTTGAAACGCGAGTAGGGATGGCTTTGAAGGCGTACTTGACGCAGCGGACCACGATGTCTTCGAATATGGTCGAGCTCTGGACAAACCCGGTCTGTCGGGACGGGTGAGTAAAGTAGCGTTCAAGAACGAACTCGCACGGTAATCGACACACTGTTTTTACATGTGAGCACTCAAGGGGATTGGCATTGACAGG